>JARBWK010002301.1:0-15477 GCA_030556195.1 Anolis apletophallus
GATGATGGGAGTTGAAGTACCTTCACTCACTTTCTGTGACCGCTGCGACCCTCATCCAATGACTGATCAAGACCACACTTGGCACACAGAGCCCCCATGACCCACTCTGCATCCTGGTGCAGTTTGGAGAACGGGGGGACCATGCATGATGGGACTTCCAGTACCTTCCCTCACTTCCAGAGACCGCTGCAACTCCCATCAGAGAATAACCAAGACTATATGTGATACACACAACCCCCATGACCCACTCTACATCCTGGTGCTGTTTGGAGGGGAATGGACCAGGGCCAATGGGACTCGCAGTACCTTCACTAAGTTCTTGAGACCACTGCAAGCCAAATAAACATCTAATAGGAACCAACCTTGGCACACAATGCCTTCCTCAAATAACCCTGGCACTGCCGGGTCCTCAGCTAGTATAATAATAATAATAATACGGAACAAAATGTCTCTGTATCCAAATGGTATCTTCTCCTTTTGTGAAGCTAAACACGCATAGGCCATTGCACACAGCTGTATGAAAGCCACATTGAACATCGGCTTATGGCAATGTGGATTCAGATAAGCCAGCTCAGCAGGCCAGGATTACCCATAAAGGTCAACCTAGGCCATGGTCTGGGGTGCAAAACCAAGGGGGGGGCGCAGATCACGGACCAAAAATAAAAATAATAAAAATAATAAAAATAATAAAAATAATAAAAATAATAAAAATAATAAAAATAATAAAAATAATAAAAATAATAAAAATAATAAAAATGTTGAAACAAATAAAACGCACGCAGCATGGAGATGAGGAAGGAAGGATACCAGAGGTCCTCCTTCTCGGCGGCGCCCCTTCCCTTTCCTGTATCTGCTATTGTTACGCAAACGGCATATGCGCAGGGGCTCTTGACACTGGCGTCGACGTCGACAGGAGGAACAATTAATCTCCTCGATGCCGACAGCATCCACTTGCTGGCTCCTTCAGTGCAAGTACAGGAAACTCCATTGCGCAGTCTGCGCATGCCAAGAGAGACGAACGGATGAAAGGATGTAGGGGGTGTGTGCGGTTGAGGTTGGCTTAAAGGGGGCGTAATTCCAAAGTGTGCCCTAGGGTGCAAAATGGTGTTAATCTGGGCCTGCAGTTCAGACCAGATATTGTGAATGATATGCCTTGATATTCTGGGTTATATGGCTGTGCGTAGGGCTAATACTCTCACAAATGCATAGCAAACATGAATGTTTAGGTCAGCTTTTATCAGCCTGGGGGTCAGGACCCTGGGTCACGAGGGGTGTCAGAGGGTCCCAAAGAACATCAGAAAACACAGCATTTTCTGTTGGTCATCTTGGGTTCTGTGTATGAAGTTTGGCCCAATTCTGTTGTTGGTGGGGTTCAGAATGCTCTTTGATTGTAGATGAACTATAAATCCCAGCAACTACAATTCCCAAATGTCAAGGTCTATTTTCCCTAAACTCCACCAGTGTTCAGTTTTGGCCATATTGAGTATTCAGGTCAAGTTTGGTCCAGATCAATCATTCTTTGAGTCCACCGTGATTTCTGGATGTAGGTGAACTACAACCCCCAAACGCAAGGTCAATGCCCACTAAACTCTTCCAGTATTTTCTGTTGGTTGTGGGAGTTCTGTGTGCCAAGTTTGGTTCAATTCCATCGTTGGTGGAGTTCAGAATGTAGGTGAACTATAAATCCCAGCAACTACAATTCCCAAATGTCAAGGTCTATTTTCCCTAAACTCCACCAGTGTTCAGTTTTGGCCATATTGAGTATTCAGGTCAAGTTTGGTCCAGATCAATCATTCTTTGAGTCCACCGTGATTTCTGGATGTAGGTGAACTACAACCCCCAAACGCAAGGTCAATGCCCACTAAACTCTTCCAGTATTTTCTGTTGGTTGTGGGAGTTCTGTGTGCCAAGTTTGGTTCAATTCCATCGTTGGTGGAGTTCAGAATGTAGGTGAACTATAAATCCCAGCAACTACAACTCCCAAATGCCAAGGTCTATTTCCTCCAAACTCCACGAGTATTCACATTTGGGCATATTGGGTATCCATGCCAAGTTTGGTCCTGATCCATCATTGTGTGAGTCCACAGTGCTCTCTGGATGTAGGTGAACTACAACTCCTATAAACCCCTCCAAAAACTCAGTATTTTTGTTGGTTATGGGGGTTCTGTGTGCCAAGTTAGTTCCAGGTCCATCATTGGTGGAGTTAGATTGCAGGTGAACTATACATCCCAGTCCTCATTGAGCTTCAAAATTTCGTTATAAATGGCAGTTCCTAATTGGTTCTGTCTTAAAAATTGCCAATAATGAAATAATAATGACTTTTTAAAAGTTTTGTTAGAGTTCTGAAATGTTCACCACCAGAACTTTATGAACACTGTAGAAGCAAAGCGCCAGCGCCACTTAGCGTTCACCACCAGAATTTTAGCCACACTGTAGAAGCAAAACACCAGCACCACCTGGTGTTCACCACCAGAACTTTAGCAACACTGTAGAAGCAAAGCACCAGCGCCACCTAGTGTTCACCACCAGAACTTTAGCCACACTGTAGAAGCAAAGCACCAGCGCCACCAAGTGTTCACCACCAGAACTTTAGCCACACTGTAGAAGCAAAACACCAGCACCACCTGGTGTTCACCACCAGAACTTTAGCAACACTGTAGAAGCAAAGCACCAGCGCCACCTAGTGTTCACCACCAGCACATTAGCAACACTGTAGAAGCAAAGCACCAGCGCCACCTAGTGTTCACCACCAGAACTTTAGCAACACTGTAGAAGCAAAGCACCAGCGCCACCTAGTGTTCACCACCTGAACTTTAGCAACACTGTAGAAGCAAAGCACCAGCACCACCTAGTGTTCACCACCAGAACTTTAGCAACACTGTAGAAGCAAAGCACCAGCGCCACCTGGTGTTCACCACCAGAACTTTAGCAACACTGCAGAAGCAAAGCACCAGCGCCACCTAGTGTTCACCACCAGAACTTTAGCAACACTGTAGAAGCAAAGCACCAGCACCACCTAGTGTTCACCACCAGAACTTTAGCAACACTGTAGAAGCAAAGCACCAGCGCCACCTAGTGTTCACCACCAGAACTTTAGCAACACTGTAGAAGCAAAGCACCAGCACCACCTAGTGTTCACCACCAGAACTTTAGCAACACTGTAGAAGCAAAGCACCAGCACCACCTAGTGTTCACCACCAGAACTTTAGCAACACTGTAGAAGCAAAGCACCAACGCCACCTAGTGTTCACCACCAGAACTTTAGAAACACTGTAGAAGCAAAGCACCAGCGCCACATGGTGTTCACCACCAGAACATTAGCAACACTGTAGAAGCAAAGCGCCAGCACCACCTAGTGTTCACCACCAGAACTTTAGCAACACTGTAGAAGCAAAGCACCAGCGCCACCTAGTGTTCACCACCAGAACTTTAGCCACACTGTAGAAGCAAAGCACCAGCGCCACCTAGTGTTCACCACCAGAACTTTAGTTTTGTAAGTACTTTAGAACCATTTAGAACCATGATTGCCCAGGCCTAGTGCTTATTTATTTATTTATTTACGACATTTATATGCCGCCCTTCTCACCCCGAAGGGGACTCAGAGCAGCTTACAAGTAATATGTAAATACAATATATTATTCTATTGCCATAGCACAATATTAATATTATATATTACATTGTACTATAACATTATACTGTAATATTAGTAATATTACATGTAATATAAAATATATAATTATAATATTATTATATTAGTAGTAATATATTGTATTACATGATAATATTATAATAATACAATATAGTATACAGTATATTATACAATAATAATATAATATACAATATATTCTTTTATATTATATTCACAGTGCAGGAATATAAATAAATAAATAGAGGAAAATGACCGTGTCAGTAATACCAGGTTATTTTTAATGGAATCTGTGTTGAACTATGGCTGGATGGCCATCTGCCAGGAGTGATTTGTGTTGCATCTTCTGCCTTCTTTCTTTGCACAGTGAGTTTGACTGGAAATCCGTGGACACCTCCAACCTCCCGGAGTCCTACCGTAGCAATACGCCCAAGGAGCAGCTGGTCTTGCAAGTGGCCGACAATTTCCACCGCCAGTATGCCCACCTCTGCCCGGACCGTGAGCCGCTCTTCCTCCATCCCATCAACGAATGTGGCGTGGAAGTAAGTGCCAGGGATGGAGCCAATATTAGGGTCCCAGATATTTACTAGAGAAGGAGGGGATGGCAGGACAAGGGAAGGAAAAAGAAAAAATGGGGATAAAAGAGTAATTGTGTTGTCGAAAGCTTTCATGGCTGGAATCACTGGCTTGCGGCGAGTTTTCCAGGCTGTATGGCCATGTTCCAGCAGCATTCTCTCCTGGCATTTCGCCCACATCTATGGCAGGTATCCTCAGAGGCGGTGAGGTCTGTTGGGAACTAGGCAAGTGGGGTTTATATACTTGTGGAATGATGTCCAAGTTGGGAGATAGAACTCTGGTCTGCTTGAGGCAAATATGAATGTTGCAATTGGCCACCTTGAATGGTCTTGCAGCTTCAAAGCCTGGCTGCTTCATGCCTGGGGGAATCCTTTGTTGGGAGGTGTTAGTTGGTCCTGGTTGTTTCCTATCCGGAATTTCACACATGTCTTCTAAATAAACTTACAATCCACAAACCAATGTTTTTTTAAATTTTGGCAGAAATTTGTGAGTACGACCGTGCGGCCGACTCTGCTGCTCTACTCAGAGGTGTACAATTGGGATGGCTGTGCCCGCTTCGTGTCGGACTATCTCACCATGGAGCCTCTTCCATCACCCATTGCACCAGTAAGAAAATACAGCTATTTTGTACTCAGGTTTTTTCCCCAGTAACTGTAAGCAAGCTGAGAGTGTTTTAAAATGGGTGCAAATGGGAAAGTATCATTGGACAGATGTGCATCTAACGCATTGGCATCAAACTAGAGAGAAGTCTCAAGCAGAACATCACAAGGCTCAATACTCTTTAACATTATTATCAAGGACTATAATTATTAATATTAGTAATATTATTAATATTATTAATATTATTAATATTATTAATATTAATAATATTAATAGTATTAATAGTATTAATATTATTAATAGTATTAATATTATTAATATTAATATTAGTATTAATATTAGTATTAATATTAATATTATTAATAATATCAATATTAATATTAATATTATTAATAATATCATGTTTATTTATACCCCTCTTTTTCTCTCCACAATGGAGACTCAAAGCAGTTCTGGGTTAGGTGTGTGGATGATATATCCCTGGGAAGGATAAGTAACACATGGAAGATAGAAAGAATCTTCAAAACGACCTTGATAAACTAGAAAATTGTAATAATAATAATGATAATAATAACTGTAAAGAGACCGTTCAGAGCAGAACAGAAAACTGACCAAAGAAAGCTCACCATGGACAGTTCCTGGAAAGAATTGAGAGCATAAATAGCACCGGGAATGTGGCGCAGCTGGCTAAGTGTCAGCTGCATAAGATCACTCTGACCAGTAGGTCATGAGTTCAAGGCCTGCCCGGGTCGAGGTGGGTGCTCAACCTTAAATGTAGCCTGCTGCCGATCTTTGTAGTCCGAAAGACAGTTGCATCTGTCACGTAGGAGATAAAGGTACCACATTAAGTGGGGAGGCAAATTTTGACTGAATTATGAGGCCATTAAAGAACTCCAGGAACGCTGAGGAATGCAGAAGGAACAACAAGGGACGCTGGGAATGCTGAGAGATGAGGAGTGTGTCAGCTCCCCCTGGTGGCCAGAGTTTGCCTCTGTTTGTCTATATGTTGTGTATGTGAAAAACAGCAGGAATTGTCTGCTAGTATGTGTACCTGTAATCCGCTCTGAGTCCCCTTCGAGGTGAGAAGAGCGGAATATAAATAAAGTAAATAAATAAATAATTCACAAGGAAAAATAAAATATGGATTGTCGATGTTGCAATCACCGGCGACAGCAGGATTGAAGAGAAACAAATGGAAAAGCTGACACAATATGAGGATTTTAAGATCGAGACTCTTATTATTATTATTATTATTATTATTATTATTTTACGATATGAGGATTTAAAGATCGAACATTGGCACAAGCCAGTCAAGGTGGTCCCAGTGGTGATTGGCACAGTGGGTGCAGTGCCTCAAGACCTTGGCCTGCACTTAAAAACAATAGACACTGGAAAAAGGCCACCCTACTCGGATCTGCACACATTATTTGCCGATACATCACACAGTCCTAGACACTTGGGAAGTGTCTGACGTGTGATCCAATACAAAGCCAGCGTAGTGATCTTGTTTGTGGTGTACTAATCATGTTGTGTTTCTAATAATAATAATAACAACAACAACAACAATAGCACCGGAAATGTGCTAGGTGTCAGCTGCATAAGATCTCTACTGACCATGAGTTCTACTGGTCATGAGTTCTAGACCTGCCCGGGTCGGGGTGAGCTCTCGACCTATTGTGTAGCTCGTTGTCGACCTTTGCAACCTGAAAGACAGTTGCATCTGTCAAGTAGGAAATTTAGGTACCACTTGAGTGGGGAGGCTTAATTTAACTGATTTACGAGGCCATAAAATATCCAGGAAATACACACAAAAGGAGTGAAGGAATGCGACAGCTCCCCCTGGTGGCCAGAAAAAAGCTGGAATGTTACATTGCCTCTGTGTCTGTCTTATATGTTGTATGTCAAATGGCATTGAATGTTTGCCTGTATATGTGCATTGTGATCCGCCCTGAGTCCCCTGCGGGGTGAGAAGGGCGGAATAGAAATGACGTAAATAAATAAATAAATAAATAAATAAATAAATAAATAAATAAATATAGTTGCCTTCCTCTCCTCATAGCTCGAAGCAGGGCACCACACAGTACATCATCATAAAATACATACATTAATAACTACCATCACAAAATACATATATTAAAATACACAGTGCAAGGGGTAAAATACAATATAAAGACATTAATTAAACTTCCAAGTCGAATGTACATCTCTGTTTACATGAATCACAGAAGGGAATGCAACAGAAAGAAATGCAGAAGTCTCTATTTGGAAACGAAAGACACACGTCTAGGATGGGGAACAGTTGGCTTAGAAGCTGCACATGAGAAAAAGGACCTTGGGCTTAGTGTTGAGCATAAACTGAACATGAGCCAACAGTGCGATGCTGCAAAAAAGAACATGAATGCAATCTTAACCTGCATGTTTCTAAGATGAGCAAAGTAATGGTCCCATTGTAACCCTGTTGTACCCTGCAATAAAAAAGATGATGATGATGATGATGATGATTATTACCCTATGTCAGTGTTTTTCAACCTTTTTTGAGCCGCAGCACATTTTTTACATTTAATAATAATAATAATAATACTTTAATATTTGTGAGTCGCCCTCCACCGGCGGTGCTCCGGGCGACTTACAACAGTTAAAACCCTAGGGTGAACAATGTACAACAGTTTAAAAACATGGAATATGAACAGGAGGGGTGGCTCAGGTAGTCCAGGTACCGAGCCAGTCCCGAAACGCTAGGCGGAAGAGCCAGGTCTTCAAGGCTGGCCGGAATCCAGATAGAGTCGGAGAGGCTCTGAGGGTGGGCGGCAGTGAGTTCCAAGTCGAAGGGGCCGCGACGGAGAAGGCTCTCCGCCGAGTTTCCGCCAGTCTAGCCTCCCGCACTCCAGGGGTAGTCAGGCGGTCACCGTTGATGGAGCGTGCTGGCCTCTCGCTGCATTGGGCCGTCAGCCGGTCACTCAGATAGGAAGGCCCAATGTTGTGCCGGGCTTTAAAGGTGAGCACCAGGAGTTTGTAAAGGGCTCTGGGGCACACCACCAACCAAAATGACACAAAATGACACTCTAACACAGTCATACATATAGTTAATACGTTTTTAAATGTATTTATACACTCAGTGTGAAACCTGGGCCTGTTTTGATGAACACAGCATAAATGTCCTGGCAGGAATGGCAGAAAGACACACACGAAGGTCTTGCTCAACAGCTGGGAGTTATAGTTCACCCGCAATCAAAGAGCATTCTGAACTCCACCAAAGATGGCATGGAATCAAACTTCCCACACAGAACTACTATAATCAAGAGAAAAGACTATAAGAGTTTGGTGGGCATTGACCTTGAGTTTTGGAGTTGTAGTTCACCTATATCCAGAGAGCACTGTGGAGGGGAGGGAGGAAGACATGGGGCAAGTCTGCGCAGTAGCGTCCGCACAGGTCATGTCTTCTTCCCTCCCCCCTCCCGCAGAAGCGGCAGCGTGAGCAAAGCGAGGCAAAGCGAGCAGAACGAGGCTGGGAAGAAGGGAGCCCAAGAGGAGAAGAAAAAGTGTTCGGCAGGAGGGGGAAGAAAGGGGATTGGAGGTTCCAATTTCCCACGGCACACCTGATGATCTCTCACGGCACACTGGTTGGGAAACACTGCCCTATGTAACAAAATTGGGGAGGGGGGGGGTCATTGTTCTACACCAGATACTAGATATGTTCTGTGGACTAGATCAGGGCTGTCCAACTTCTACCGGCCCAGGGGCCTGAATTCCGGTCACTGATGACCTGGGGGGCCGTAGGGTCTGCCCCCCCGCCCCCAGCTCTGCTCTCCCTGGCCCCCTTATTTTTATTTAATATTAAATATATTTAATTCCATCCTCCCCCCTCCTTATTTTAATGTATCCCATCTCCCCTTATTTCATCTTAATTAAAAAGCTTAGGGGGGCCGTAGGGAAGGGGCTGGGGGCCGTATACGCCCCCCGGGCCGCCAGTTGGACAGCCCTGGACTAGATGTCCAGAGATAGAGACCCTTCTCATTCTTTAATGCTCTCCTCCGCAGCCCAGTTACCTGTATTCCCCGACCACCATCCTGCGCTACCAGCGGGGCAACTGCTTCGACTTCAGCGTCCTTCTGTGCTCCTTGTTGATTGGCGGCGGGTATGACGCCTATTGCGTGAATGGCTATGCGACCCGGGAGATCTGCATGATGGATGAGTCCAGAGAGGAGTGCCCTCTCCTGATGAAATCGGAACAGGTGAGACCCCGGGGACAATGGCACACCCAATAGGTAAGGAGGAGGAAGTGATAGAATAGGATCTGGACAGAGTATATGGAACTACTTTTTGGACTGGATTGATGTGAGTTTTTCGAGATGTATGGCCATGTTCCAGAAGCATTCTCTCCTGACGTTTTACCTGCATCTGTGGCTAATGGCATCTTCAGACATTCTGTTGGAAGTGAGGCAAGTGGAGTGTGTATATATATCTGTGGAATAATCTCCAGGGTGGGAGAAAGAACCCTTGTCTGTTTGGGGCAAGTTTGAATGTTGCAATTACAAGCTTGGTTAGTAGGCATGGATAGGCTCGGTTCTAAAGTACTTACAAAACTACAGTTCTGGTGGTGAACACTAGCTGGTGCTGTTGCTTTGCTTCTAAAGCAGGGGTGGGCAATTATTTTTTTTCCAAGGGGACACACGAAAGCCAAAAAATATTATGGAGGGCCGCACCTAAAGGCTGAACTACATTCTAATCTACCTTATTTATTTACTATATTTACTATATATTACACATCATTAATATTAACGTATTTATATATCAAGAAATATTCATATATTATTAGTATTAATATCATAATTATTATATGATAGTATATATATAGACATTATAATATATTGAAATTATAATATAATATAACATTATATTATATTATTTATTATTTTATTTTATTATTATTAAATTATTATAAAATAATAATAAAAACCACTAAAATTAAATTAAATGAAATTCAAGAAGACAAGGTGCGAACCAAGATGGAGGCTGACGTCCTCAAGAGAGGAAGAATCCCAAGATGGAATGGCCCAATGGACCCAGCCCAGAGGATGACAAAGCGGACCCAGCCGCTGCCGCCGCAGAGCAGACCAGCAGACGATCGGAGGCTGCAGGCCTCCACCCGCTCTCGCCCCAGCTGTTCCCCAGCTGATCGCCCTGCCATAGAGTGTCTGCCATCCCGGCTTTGGAGTGCCTGCCATCCCGGGAGGCGACCCGGGCCTGCAGCGGGAGCAGTCAGTGACCTGAGACAGCTGATCACCTTGGCGACCCGGAATAGGATCAAGTCTTCCGGGTCGCCAGGGCGATCAGCTGTCGCAGGTCACCGACTGCTCCTGCTGCAGGCCGGAATCGCCTCCCGGGCTGGCAGGCACTCCAAAGCCACTGCTCCTCCAATTGTTCTCCGGAGCGGCGGGCTGTCTGCGGACACATGCCCCACAGCCCGCGACAGGATGGTGGCAGCGGCACCCCTTCCTCTTGGCCCCTCCCCCGACGCCCTTCTCCCCGAGCCAGACAGAATCGGCTGCCGGGCCGCATCAGGCCCGTGGGCCATAGGTTGCCCAGGTCTGTTCTAAAGTGTTGCTAAAGTTCTGGTGGTGAAAATTTCAGAATTCTAACAGAACTTTCAATATTTCATTCTAAATGGCAGTTCCTAATTGGTTCTGTCATAAAAAACATCAATAACAAAATAATAGGAAGGAAAAAGGAAGAGGGGCCGACCAAGGGCAAGATGGGTTGATGGTATGCTTGAAGTGACTGAGTTGGCTCTGAAGGAGACCCTGGGGGTGGTGATGGCTGACAGGGAGCTCTGGCCTGGGATGATCCAGGAGGTCACCAAGAGTCGGAAGTGACTGAACGAATACACAACAACAAACTAAATAACAATGAAATTTTGAAAGTTTTGTTAGAGTTCTGAAATTTTCACCACCAGAACTTTAGCAACACTGTAGAAGCAAAGCACCAGCGCCACCTAGTGTTCTCCAACAGAAATTTAGCAACACTGTAGAAGCAAAGCACCAGCGCCACCTAGTGTTCACTACCAGAACTTTAGCCACACTGTAGAAGCAAAGCACCAGCGCCACCTAGTGTTCACCACCAGAAGTTTAGCAACACAGTAGAAGCAAAGCACCAGCGCCACCTAGTGTTCACCACCAGAACTTTAGCCACACTGTGAAGCAAAGCACCAGCACCACCTAGTGTTCACCACCAGAACTTTAGCAACACTGTAGAAGCAAAGCACCAGCGCCACCTAGTGTTCACCACCAGAACTTTAGCAACACTATAGAAGCAAAGCACCAGCGCCACCTAGTGTTCACCACCAGAACTTTAGCAACACTGTAGAAGCAAAGCACCAGCGCCACCTAGTGTTCACCACCAGAACTTTAGCAACACTGTAGAAGCAAAGCACCAGTTCCACCTAGTGTTCACCACCAGAACTTTAGCAACACTGTAGAAGCAAAGCACCAGCGCCACCTAGTGTTCACCACCAGAACTTTAGCAACACTGTAGAAGCAAAGCACGCCCTCATGTTCACTACCAGGAATGTAGTTTTGTAAGTACTTCAGAACCGTTCCTATCCATGTCTATTGGTTTGCATTGAGTAGCTATGAAACTGCAAAGTCAATCAATGAGGGTATCTGCATAGAGGTAGCCTGGCCTCTGTTGCCAGGAGGCGTCCTCTGTTTGGGAAGTGTTAACTGACCCTTGATTGCTTTCTGTCTGAAGTTCCCCTGTACGTTTTGGACACTTTGCTGTATACCCAGTGGCCACACCAGCTGGAAGATTTTGTATGTCTGTCAATAACTTTATAAAGTTTTGTTCAGGCAGTGAATCTTGAAAGGCTCTCGCTCTCTTTTGTATCACAAATACAACTGATATCACTGTCCAGATCACATTTTGGTGCCCCAAATGTTAGCCCTATTTTTTTGGTCTGTGTTCCAAAAATGGCATCCGTTAGCCCCTATCAGCTCTAGCTTTTGAGGTACAGAACATATTCCATCTACTAGTTGCCCATTGATAACTGTGCTAACCCTATCCAAGGTCCGGTCTACACTACCAAATCAAATCCTGATCATACGCTTTGAATTGTATTGTATGGCAGCGTAGACTCATATCCAGTTCGAAGCAGATAATCTGGATTATCTGTTTTGATAATCTGAATTACATGGCAGCCTAAGAAACTGGAGCAGATTTGATGCAATTTTATTTTGAATCAGTGCCCCCAAATAACCCCAGGAATAGTTCCAAAAACCAAGAATTTTTTTTGTGGGGCTGTGTATCCTTGCTACTGTCTGTGGGCTAAGGCAGTGTTTCCCAACCAGTGTGCCGTGAGAGATCACCAGGTGTGCCGTGGGAAATTAGATTCTTATCTATCTGTTGTCATGTATAAAGTTTGCTACTCTGTCTCCGGAACCTCAGCGCGCGGGCCCCTGTTTCTGGGAGGGCCGTGCAGTAGGGCGGACCTGTTTGGGCCCGTTCCTTTCCATTCCGCTCCGGTGGGGAGCACTTCCGGTCCAGTCCAGCCCAGCCCTGTTGGTGCTATGCGAGGTGTGAGTCAGAGAGCAGCGGAGCCCGAGCGCTGAAGGCAGGCAGGCAGGCAAGCAGCTAGCTAATGGGGGAAAGGAGGGAAGGGAACTCGTGGGAGAAATATGGGTCCCCCAAAGGCCATCCAGCCTGACCCCCTTCAGCCAAGCAGGAAGGCACCACCCGACAGATGGGCATGGAAACTCTGGCTATACATTAAGGCAGGCAGCATCTTTATTAAGGGCTTGGAAGAAGGTTTAGACTAGATATGGTCAGACTTGGGCCTTCCTCCAGGTGTTTTGGACTTCAACTAATATTGTGATATAATAGTTATAATACAATGCGGTATGTAATTGTTGTACTGTATGTTGTATTTGATATTATAGTAATATACGTATATTGTGTATACATATAATATTGATAATGTTGTAATGTAATGCAATATAATAATAATAATAATATACTATATAACTATATATTTTGTGTTCATCGAAACAGGCCCAGGTTTCACACTGAGTGTATAGATACATTTAAAAACATATTAACTGTATGTATTACTGTGCTAGAGTGTCATTTTGTGTCATTTTCATGGTGGTGTGCCTCAGGATTTTGTAAATGTAAAAAATGTGCCGCAGCTCAAAAAAGGTTGAAAAACACTGGGTTAAGGTAACTACAGGAAAATATAATTGTTATACTGGGCAAACCTTGTACAAGCCTGATGTCTTCTCCTGATTTTTAATAAATGACAGCAAGAATCCACTAGGGGTCAGCAACGGCACAGGTTTGACTCTATATTTGTTTGTGTTTATGTGCATTCAATGTCGAAACCACGCATTTTGCAGGGTTTTCTTAGGTGTGGAAGTTTCAGAGGTGGTTTTGCCAGTTTCTTCTTCCTATGGAAGACAGCTGTAGAAACTGGTATTCATTGGAGCCCTTCTGGGATTGGAGAAGGTTCAAAAAGACACCTTTCTCATAGGCCTGGGTAGGTTCGGTCGGAATCGTCTTAATTCGGAATAAATTTGGATCAGATTCCTTTTGGAAGCGATTTGGAAGCGATTTGGAAACCCGGAAGTATCCTTGCCATTTTGAAGCTTTTTCCGCCATTTATCTTGCAAGTCGGAAATGATTCAGCTTTTCATTTCCCTCCCGCTTCAGACCTGGGGCGAGAGCCGTGTTTAACCCAGAAAGGGTGGTTTCTTAAGTCTAATGCCTTAAACCAGTGTTTTTCAACCTTTTTTGAGCCACGGCACATTTTTTACATTTCCCAAATCCTGGGGCACACCACCAACCAAAATGACACGAAATGACACTCTAACACAGTCATACATATAGTTAAAATGTTTTTAAATGTATTTATACACTCAGTGTGAAACCTGGGCCTGTTTCGATGAACACAACATAGATATCCTGGCAGGAATGGCAGAAAGACACAAACTTCCCACACAGAACTCCCATAACCAAGAGAAAATACTATAAGAGTTTGGTGGGCATTGACCTTGGGTTTTGGAGTTGTAGTTCACCTATATCCAGAGAGCACTGTGGACTCAAACAATGTTGGATCAGGACCAAATTTGGCATGAATACTCAATATGGCCAAATCTGAACACAGATGAAGTTTGGGGAAAATAGACCTTGACATTTGGGAGTTACAGTTTCTGGGATTTATAGTTAACACACAATCAAAGAGCATCCTGAACTCTTGCAACAATGGAATTGAACCAAACTTGGCATATTGAACTCTCATTACCAACAGAAAGTACTGAAACGGTTTGCTTGGGAAAAAGTGTTCGCCCGGGGGGTAATGGAGGTTCCAATTACCCACGGCACACCTGATGATCGTTCACGGCACACTAGTGTGCCACGGCACACTGGTTGAGAAACACTGGCCTAGGGTGCAAAAAGGTGTTAATCTGAGCCTGTGTGTGCATTATTGTTACTGTGAATTGGATCCATAGGTCATCAAAGAAGCTGCCGTAGAAAAGCCGAAGAAATATGCAGTCAAGCCGCCACGGGATCTGAACAGCAAATACGAGCAGCAGGAAAGAGACAAAATAGTGGCCACAGAGAAGGCAGCGGAGGACAAGAAGAGGAAGGAGGAAGAGGAAAAAATAGCCGTGAGTGCAGGTCGAAGGTGCCCCAAATGTTCATGCTCTCCAACTGTTCCTGATTATTCCTTTACTGTCCCACTTTTTCAACTTTAAAGAAATGTCCCGGTTCCTCTGTCTTCCTCCATACTTGTCTTTGTTATATTTCATTTGCTGCAAACTGAAAGTTGAGAAGAGAAAACGGAACCATCCCCTTCCCAGGAGATCCAGGCAAAAGCAAACTGCAGGAGTCCATCTGGACTTGGAGCTTCTTCCTCATTCTGCTCATTCATAATAACTTCTGCTATTTTGAGCCTGTTTTCACATTGCTCAGCCACACATATCTTGGTGCTCGTCTGTAAAGGATGGAGAGTATGACATTTGGGCAAACATTTTCTATACTTTCCCAGTCATCTCAACCAGTGTTTCCCAACCTTTTTTGATCTGCGGCACACCTGGTCACTCCAGGCGTGGCCTCCACCTGGGCCCCGCCCCCTTTCAGCCCAGGCCCCTCCCTCTTCCTCCTTTCCCTCCTGCCTGCCTGGCTTCTCGGGGGCGATGGAGGCGCAGACCGGAGTAATCAATACCCGATATCCGGGAAAGCGGTGTTTCCTGGTGTCGCCACACCGTGTTGGATTGCAGCTGCACCAGGACACAGCGCTTTTCCAGATATCGGGTATTGATTACTCAGGTCTGCGCCTCTATTGCCCCCGAGAAGCCAGACAGCCAGGCAGAGGCGGACGCAGAGCGGGGCTGGGGGCCGCTCACCCATCAGCCGGGAGGCCTCCTCCTGCAGCAGTGCGAAGATATCCAGCAACGCCGGGCAGCTGATCATCAGCCGCAGCCCGCCCTGGATGTAGTCCAGCACGGCGGCGTCCAGGCCTGAGGGGAGGCAGGGCGAGGCCGAGGCCGGGACTTCTCCTCCCCCTGCGCTGCAGAGCAAGGTCACGTGGGAAGGCCTCAAAGGCAGCGCGGTGGTGGTGGGTGTAGGCCTCAAGCATTTGCCGCCCCACCTGCCGCTGGAAG
>JARBWK010002302.1:0-15477 GCA_030556195.1 Anolis apletophallus
GGGCAAAGAAGCAGTTCGGCGTCCTTCGACATACGCACCAGATACAAAAATGGCGCTGCAGAAAGTGTCATAAAGAAAGGATACTTCTGGGATCGCTGCGGCGATGCGTATAAACTAGAAAGTCCCATTATATACGAATCCCTTCCGATTTCATTTAATTTTCATAACTTTTTCTCATGCCTAATAGATAGCATTCTTTTCTAAGTGATTGCAGGCTGCCTCCTTAATTATCTGATTCAGAATCTTTCCTGGTATGAATGTCAGACTGACTAGATGGTAATTGTTTGGGTCCTCTTTTTCCTTTTTGAAAATAGGGACATTTGCCCTCCTCAGTCTGTTGTGACTTCTCCAGTTCTCCAAGAATTTTCAAAGCTTATTGCATATCCTGGGGGTTTTTTGTGTTGCTGTTTTATTGTTGTCCATTTCTGAAGTTCACTTTGCTTTCTTTTAAATACAGAGACCATTGCATCTCTTATCAGAATTGAACAGAAACTGTGCCCGCTTGCTATGATAAAGGTGCTTTGTCTTTGACAAAGTACTTTATGGACTTCAGAATTCGAGGTTTGTATAATAGAAAGAGTATGCAAAAGGTTGCCACTGAGATTTCTTTTTCATATAACAAAGTGATACCGCATCTACCAAATTGTACCCTGTCCTTTTCTATATATAACACAAAGTTAAAAAACTCATCACAGTTCATTGTTTCTCTTCCCGACAATGATATGATGATAACTGATTTCACTGCTGTATTGCAGTAAATAGAATTACTCATTTCAGGCTATAAGGCACACACAATTTTATGTTTACTGTTCCATGACCCCTATCCATTAAGAAATTGATTATAAGTAGTTTATCAACAAGGTGTTTTTCAAGCAATAAATCATGCATAGGACCTCACCTTGCAATAAAAAGTGTATGATTTTATATCAACAACAAAACATTGAAGTGAGGCATCTCTCTCAGATCCTTGCTCTTTGATGTTGTTTTTATTGTCCTAAAAGATGCAAAAAAATGCTTTCTTCAAGAATGAAACAGATTGGATCAGTGTTGCTATTGGCAAGAGGATGTATGGTATAGAATATATTTGTAATTTCAACATATGTTTCATTCTGTAAGAGAATTCAAAGCACAGAATAGCCAGGAAGCTTTTCATTCATCTTTTGAGATGCCATCATACTCAGAGCTAACTTGGAAGACTTTACTGGCTGATCTTCCTAAAGTGAAATATTCTTTATGCTCATATAGTCAAACAATTAATCACAGGTTTTAATTTCAAGTGAAATTTTCATTTTTAGATCTCTCCGAAATCCATGCGAAGGTAATGAAAGCCTGGAAGAGTTTGGAAGAGTTACAGACTACAAATTCAGAGTCCCCAGCCTGTGGCTGCTTGATATGTTGAGGAAGGATTCTGGGTGGTATAGTCCAGTGTTTTCAACCTTTTGTTGAGCCACAGCACATTTTTTACATTTACACACCACCAACCAAAATGACACAAAATTATACTCGAACACAGTAATACATATAGTTAATATGTTTTTAAATGTCTTTATACACTCAGTGTGAAACCTGGGCCTGTTTCGTTGAACACAACATATATATAACTTCCTCTCACATACTTATACATGTCACGATGCAAGACCTTGGCCGGCCCCTTAATCACACACACAGAGACGGTAAACAGCTAACTACTTTATTGAAGAATAAGAAACAGTTGAAAAGGATAATTGTCCATAAAAGTATCAAAAGCAATCCAAAAGGTAAGGTAATGTCAAAAGCAAACTTGGCATGAAAGTTCCAAAAAGACTTGGCAAGGCTCCGCTCAACACAAGCGGATCAGAGAACAAAGCAATGTTACAAGGTCCAAAACTCTTCTTGGCAGGCCACTAGCCCGAACTTAGCTACGTGGTCTTGGCTCGCGCTACGTCTGCATAGGATAGACCTGGCCGGTACTGAGGATCCGTTCCCACGTATCCCTATACTTAATCCCCTTGGCGAGGCCCCCGACGCTCTAGGCTTCTCCTCCTCCAATCTGTGCTGCGGGACCTCTGCCTGTCTAGGCTGTGAAACCAGCCCCTCCTGCTAGCCTCAATGCTCCGTCTCCTATCAAAGGTTCGACCTTGCCTCCCAACACCTGGTTCACTATCTTCGTGAGAGTCGAACTCCCCATCTGCTTCCGGGCCTCTCCCTCGGTTGTTTCCCACATTCTTTCTTGCGAACCTCACCCCCGGCCGTTCATAATCTTCACTATCACTGCTTTCAATTCCGTCTGGCCTTCCTGCATCTCGTAAGGATCAGGCCAGCCGTCATCCCAGGCGAAGCTTTCAGTGGGGGAAGAAGGCCCAACTACCTCAAAATCCCCTTCTTCCAGACCCTCCAAATCCTCCTCAGAATCAGCTGGCTCCAATGCAAGTGGGACCCCCGGTGCTGCCCCCTGCCCTCAGGCACGAAAGAGAACTGGGTTGCTACACACCCCCCCTCAGGGCCCCTCCGAGGCCTCCCTCGAAGGCTTGGGCTTATCAGGGTACTTGCGGTGAAACCGAGCAGCAATGTCGGGCGTGAACATCTCGAGCCGGCGTCCAAGAGCGCTCTTCCGGTCCAAAGCCTTTCCAATCAATCAAGTACTCCAGCTTCCGGTATCTGATGCGCGCATCCACGATGTCCTGCGCCTCGAACTCCTCCTCGCCGTCACGCATCACAGGAGGAGGGGGCGGCTGCGTCACATCAGGCCGCACCCCCCTTCGCCGGGCGGAGCAAGAAACAGTGAAACACAGGGTGAATCTTCATGTCCGCCGGGAGTTGTAGTTTGAAAGCCACAGGGCCCACCTTCTCCAACACCTTGTAGGGACCCAGAAATCTCGCATCCCGTTTGCGGCTAGGTCGCTGTGTAGGCAAGTTCTTGGTAGACAGCCAAACTTTGTCTCCCACTTGAATCGCAGGACCCTCCTGGCGCCGCCGATCAGCCATCCGCTTGTAATCCGCCGCCTGATCCAATTGAGTACGTAGCAAGTCTTGAGCGCGGTGGCTCCTGCAGCCAATCTTCAGCCGCAGGCACTTCGCCCGACAGCCACCGGAGGGGTAGAACCGAGGATGGTGTCCATAGTTAGCAAAGAAAGGAGTCTCTTTGATGGATTCCTGCGTCGCATTGTTGTAAGCAAACTCTGCCAAGGACAACAAGGGCGCCCAGTTGTTTTGCTGATAGTTGACATAGCACCTCAGATACTGTTCCAGCGTGGCGTTTGCCCGTCGGTCTGGGGGTGATGGGCCGTCGACATCCGGACATCAATCCCCAGCAACTTCTGGACGGCCCGCCAGAACTGGGAAGTGAATTGGGTGCCGCGGTCCGTCACCAAACTCTGTGGAAATCCATGCAATCGAAACACATGTTGCACAAACATATCAGCAGTCTCTTTAGCAGTAGGCACCCCCACACAGTGAATGAACTGTCCCATCTTGGTGAAACAGTCCACCACGACCAGGATCGTGGTGAACCCCTTGGACTTGGGCAGGTCAGTAATGAAATCAGCCGAAATCATCTTCCAAGGAGCAGTAGGAGTCGGGAGCGGCTGGAGCAAACCGGCCGGCTTGCCCCCTTGGTTCTTAGCCCGCTGGCACACAGGGCAAGAGCTCACATAGTCCTCCACATCCCTGCGCACTTTAAGCCACCAGAAGTCCCGTAGCACCAACTGTAGGGTCTTGAAGAGCCCAAAGTGTCCGGCGGCCCGGCTATCATGGCAAAGTTTGAGAATGTCCTCCCGCTCGGGCCCAGGGGAAACATAAACAGACTCGCGGTGGTAAAGCACCCCATTCTTTACCTGGAAAGGAGCTTGTACCCCCTTAGTCAGCTGCTCTTGCACCCACGGGTCACCCCGTTGGCGAGCCTGAATCCGGTCACTTAGAGTTCTCTTGTCCCCGGGGGCCGGCGGGGCCACCGGGGTTTCCACAGGGCCGCCCTAGCAGCAGCAAAGTTCTCCGCTTTGAGCAGCCGTGTCTCGGAAAGCCCTTCTCCACCTCTGACATACTCCGGCTTCCGGGACAAAGCGTCGGCTTGCTTGGTCTGCTTGGGGGTCACATAGTGGATGCGGAAATTGAATCTCTCAAAGAACAGAGACCATCTCTGTTGCCTCTGGTTCAATTTGCGCTGGGTCTTCAAGTGCTCCAAATTCCGGTGGTCGGTGTGAACTTCCACCGGAAATTTGGCCCCTTCAAGCAGATGTCTCCAGACTTCAAAAGCTACTTTAATGGCCAGGAGCTTCGTCTCCCAAATGGTATAGTTCTTTTCCGGCGCCGTCAGCTGCCGGGAGTAATAGGCTTAGGGCAATAAGTCCGTCCCCTGCGGTTGTAGCAGGATCGCTCCCACTGCTACATCCGAAGCATCAGCTTGCACAATGAAAGGGGTGCAGGGTTGGGATGCTGCAGAAGTGGCTGGGTGGTGAACAGCTGCTTCAACTTCCGAAACCCCACGTCTGCCTCCGATGTCCACCGGAACGGCACCTTTCCTCGCAAACACTGCGTGATGGGATCAGCCCACTTGGCAAAATCAGGAATGAACTTTCTGTAGTAGTTGGCAAAACCCAGGAATCTTTGAATGTCTTTTTTGCTGGCGGGGCCGTCCAGTCGGCCACAGCTTGGACCTTGGTATCATCCATGGCTATGCCCGTGGGAGAGATACGGTAGCCCAGGAAATCCACCTCGCGTAGATCAAGGTGGATTTCTCCAGCTTGGCATAGAGGCCGTGGTCTCTCAGTCTCTGGAGCACTTCCCTGACATGGCGGTCATGGGTCGCCTGATCCGGAGAAAAAATCAGCAGGTCATCCAGGTAGACTGCCAGATAACGATCTAGCAGATCTCGGAAAATGTCATTCATGAAATGTTGAAAGCAGGCGGGAGCGTTGCACAACCCGAATCCCATTACCAGGTATTCGAAGCTCCCCCACTTGGTCTGGAATGCAGTCTTCCATTCGTCACCCTGGCGGATCCGCACAAGATTATAAGCACCCCTCAGGTCCAGTTTAGTGAACACCTTGGCTCCCCGCATCCGCTCCAACAGCTCGGGGATCAGGGGTAGGGGGTAGCGGTTCCGAATCGTGATCTTGTTGAGCTCCCGATAGTCATTACAGAGCCGCAACTCCCCCGATTTCTTCTTGACAAACAGGATTGGCGCCCCGGCTGGGGACTGAGAAGGCCGGATGAACCCCTTCCGCAGGTTCTCATCCAGAAACTCTCGGAGGGCCTGTTGCTCTGGTTCCGAGAGAGGGTAGAGTCTCCCCCGCGGAATAGGGGCCCCGGGTTCCAATTCGATGGCACAGTCGTAGGGTCGGTGGGGAGGCAAGCGCTCTGCCTCCTTCTCGCTGAAAACATCCCAAAACCTGGCATACTTTTTGGGCAACGTAGCAACTTGCTCCACCTCTTGAGCCTGGCAGGCCCGGGCCGTCATGCAGTGTCCCTGACAATGTTCAGAAGAAAATTGCAACTGTCTCTTGGCCCAGGAGATCTGGGGATCGTGGAGCGTGAGCCACACAATGCCCAGGATGACTGGGAAATCGGACAACTTGGTCACAAGGAAAGAGATCTCCTCTTTGTGAGAGCTTGTCCACATCTTGGTAGGAGCCGTATATTGAGTCACGGCCCCGGCTTTCAGGGTTCTCCCATCAATAGTCTGTACGCCCTTAGGCTCTTGGAGATCATGGAACGGTAATCCGGCAGACTTGGCGTAGTCTGCGTCGATGAAATTGTTGGTGGCCCCGAGTCGATCATGGCATGGACCATCATCGGCCCCTTCTCTGGCGACCAGAGGGCGACCATCACCAGGAACAATTGTCCAGTCTTGGGTTCTGGGGGAGGTTAGCGACGGCGGCCGAGTTAGCGAACCCTCTTACACTCGGCCGACCCCGTCCCCCGCCGCCTGGATTGCTTCTTTGGCCTCTGGGGGCCCTCCAAGCGCGGCAGAGACCCGGGGGGTCTTCCAGCGCGGTTTCTGGGGGCATTCTCTAGAAAAATGTCCAGCCCCCCCACAGTACCAACACAAATTCAGCCGCAGGCGGCGAGCTTTCTCGGCAGCATCCACCTTGGGCCTCACATGCCCTAGCTGCATTGGCTCCGGTTCATCCATGGGTTGGGGAGCCGGCGCAAACTGCCGGAATGAGAACTGACTCGCCCCCGTCTCCTTCCGGACCGCCGGCCTCTCCCCGGGACCTTTGTCCCAACGCCTCCGGGTCTGCAATCCCGCCTCCACTCGTAAACTCACGGTGATTGCCTCCTCCAGGTCTGCGGGCCAGGCGGCCCCTCTCAGGATCTCTTGCTGCATCTCCTGCGACAATCCTTTCATATACTGGTAACGTAGAGCAGTGGGGTTCCATTCCCCTTGGGCCGCCAGCACCTGGAAACGGGAGATGTACTGGGACAACGACATGTCCTTCATCGACAACCGGTCCAACTCTCTTTCCGCCAGCTCTGCATTCACGGGGTCCCACCAAGTCTTCTTGATGGCCTCCAAGAAAAGGGCCACCGTGGCCACTTGGGGAGATACTGCCTTGATCAGCGTGGTCGCCCATGCTGCCGCCGTCCCTTCCAGCAGCGTATAAACAAAGCCCACCTTGGCTCGATCGGTGGCGAACTCCGTGGGCCGCAGCTCCAGATACATCTCCACTTGTCCAATGAACACCTCCACTTGAGCCGGGTTTCCCCCGAACCGTGCCGGAGTAGCCACGGAAGGGTGCCGGCCCGCTCTGGCTCGTAGTTCTCCCAGTTCCTGCTGCATCTCCTGAATCTGAGCAGCGGACAGATTCGCCATGGCGCCGGTTCGCTGTCCGCGTTTCTTGGGGCGTACCGTGATGTGAAAAGGGGTTCGTGGAGTACCTCGGCCAACTGTCACGATGCAAGACCTTGGCCGGCCCCTTAATCACACACACAGAGATGGTAAACAGCTAACATTCTAACTGAAGAATAAGAAACAGTTGAATAGGGTAATTGTCCATAAAAGTATCAAAAGCAATCCAAAAGGTAAAAGGTAATGTCCAAAAGCAAACTTGGCATGAAAGTTCCAAAGACTTGGCAAGGCTCCGCTCAACACAAGCGGATCAGAGAACAAAGCAATGTTACAAGGTCCAAAACTCTTCTTGGCAGGCCACTAGCCCGAACTTAGCTACGTGGTCTTGGCTCGCTACACGTCTGCATAGGATAGACCTGGCCGAGGTACTGAGGATCCGTTCCCACGTATCCTATACTTAATCCCCTTGGCGAGGCCCCCGACGCTCTAGGCTTCTCCTCCTCCAATCTGTGCTGCGGGACCTCTGCCTGTCTAGGCTGTGAAACCAGCCCCTCCTGCTAGCCTCAATGCTCCGTCTCCTATCAAAGGTTCGACCTTGCCTCCCAACACCTGGTTCACTATCTTCGTGAGAGTCGAACTCCCCATCTGCTTCCCGGGCCTCTCCCTCGGTTGTTTCCCACATTCTTTCTTGCGAACCTCCCCCCCCCCCCCGGCCGTTCATAATCTTCACTATCACTGCTTTCGAATTCCGTCTGGCCTTCCTGCATCTCGTAAGGATCAGGCCAGCCGTCATCCCAGGCCAAGCTTTCAGTGGGGGAAGAAGGCCCAGCTACCTCAAAATCCCCTTCTTCCAGCCCCTCCAAATCCTCCTCCTCAGAATCAGCTGGCTCCAATGCAAGTGGGACCCCCGGTGCTGCCCCCTGCCCTCCAGGCACGAAAGAGAACTGGGTTGCTACAATACATGGCTATCGTGTCTTCTCTCAGCCTTCTCTTCTTCTTCACATGCCCAGCTCTTCAAGCCGCTCCTCATAGGGCTTGTTCTCCAGACCTTTGTGAAATTTCACCCTGAGTGAAACTTGCTTCCAGTTAACTATGGATGTCATGAAGCTGTTATAAACAGTTCCTTGGGGGGGGGAGGCAACTCTCGAAAAATCCAGTAAAATAGTAAAAAAAACAT
Source organism: Anolis apletophallus (assembly GCA_030556195.1). Classification (NCBI taxonomy): domain Eukaryota; kingdom Metazoa; phylum Chordata; class Lepidosauria; order Squamata; family Anolidae; genus Anolis; species Anolis apletophallus. Next base: position 7,944 of record JARBWK010002302.1, read on the forward strand.
TTCCAAGCGGAGAGGCTCAATTTTTTTTTAGAAACCTGTGAGGGGGCTGCTAGGAGGGGGGAGAGTGCCAATTTCCCATGGCACACCTGATGATCACTCACGGCACACTAGTGTGCCACGGCATACTGGTTGGTCTACTAAAAAAACTCCTCCAAAATCTGCTACAGATCAGAAAATTATCTCAAGTTTTCCCAAAAGAAAATATCCATAAGTCAGCAGGAGTTCTGCCAAGAAAGATTTGGTAAGAACGGAACAGGAATTAGGACAGTAGCTCTGAAAAAAATATTTGAACAGTTCCTTTCCACATGAGGAAAACACTCTCCTATAGAGTAATCTTCACTGCATCTGTGAAGAAAATCTCATATTTAAATACTGCAAAGGAACTACAGGTGCTTCAGAACTGACATCCATAATATATGCCACGAAAATCTTCCCTTTTAGAAAAATTATTTTCTTGCCTTGATTGAGAAACATACTCGTATATAGAGCAGCTACCGAGAAAGTTAAGCTTCCCACTGAGTGTGTTCATTTAATCCCTGTATCACAGTAAATTAGTAAAGATAGTACTTTATGTGCAAATGTGAAATAGATTTGCACCTAGTTGTTATTTATGATGTAGCATCCTTTGTGGATACTTAACAGAAATCAATACTGCTCCACCTGCAAATCTGTTTAACATGCCATATATTGATTTGGTAGAAGATTAGTCCAGTGTTCAATAAGCAATGTTTTGATAGCAATTAATTAGAGCAAAAGATAAAGTCCAATACATTTACTAGAACAATGGTTACCAACTTTTGGTCATCCAGGTGTTTTGGACTTCAGCTCCCAGAATTCCTGACAGGTTGCAAAGATAGATGGCTAGGGCTTTCTGAGCATTGAAATCCAAACTCTGGAAGGAGCAAAGGTTGTAAACTGTTTGTCTAGAACAGTGTTTCCCATCCAGTGTGCCATGGCAATCATCAGGTGTGCCGTGGGAAATTGGCACCTCCAATACCCTTTCTTCCCCCTCCTGCCGAACACTTTTTCTTCTCCACTCGGACTCCCTTCTTCCCAGCCTCGCTCTGCTCGCTTTGCCTCGCTTTGCTCTGAGGCGAGTCTGTGCAGTAGTGCCCGCATGGATTACGTCTTCTTCCCTCCCCCTCCCCTCCTGAACACGCTCGCGCTGCCCCCTCAGATCAAAATGGTGGCAGAAGCGGCAGTGTAGAAGAAAAAGTAAGTGTTCGGCAGGAGGGGGAAGAAAGAGCACAAAGGGGAATGGGGAGGTAGAGTTCGAAAGCTGGCATGGGCAAACTTGGACCTTCCAGGTGTTTTGGACTCCAACTCCCACCATTCCTAGCAGCTTCAGGCCCTTTTCCTTTCCCCCCCTCAGCCATTTAAGCATTTAAGGGCCTCAGGCTGTTAGGAATGGTAGGAATCAAAGTCCAAAGTACCCAGAGGGCCAAAGTTTTTCCATGCCTGTTTTAGGGACCTTAAAGTGGTGAGCCTCTTTCCAACATTGTGATTCTGGATAGAAAACAAACAACAACATAGCATAACATTGTTTGAGTCCACAGTGCTCTCTGGGTGTAGATGAACTACAACTTCCAAACGCAAGGTCAATTCCCAAGCAAACCCTTTCAGTGCTTTCTGTTGGTAATGAGAGTTCAATATGCCAAGTTTGGTTCAATTCCATTGTTGCAAGAGTTCAGGATGCTCTTTGATTGTGTGTTAACTATAAATCCCAGAAACTGTAACTCCCAAATGTCAAGGTCTATTTTCCCCAAACTCCATCTGTGTTCACATTTGGGCATATTGAGTATTCATGCCAAGTTTGCTCCTGATCCAACATTGTTTGAGTCCACAGTGCTCTCTGGATATAGGTTAACCCAAGGTCAATGCCCACCAAACTCTTATAGTATTTTCTCTTGGTTATGGGAGTTCTGTGTGGGAAGTTTGTGTCTTTCTGCCATTCCTGCAAGGATATCTGTGTTGTGTTCATCAAAACAGGTCCAGGTTTCACACTGAGTGTATAAATACATTTTAAAAACATATTAACTATATGTGTTACTGAGTTAGAGTGTCATTTTGTGTCATTTTGGTTGGTGATGTGCCCCAGGATTTTGTAAATGTAAAAAATGTGCCGCGGCTCAAAAAAGATTGAAAAACACTGGTCTAGAAGATAGGCCCCCTCTAGTGGTACAATATGTCTGTTTGTCATAACACTTTATTGCCCTCACCCATTTGTTCTGTGTTCTTTGAATTTGTGTGGTTTTTGAGGAGACTGCTCATTGGAAGGTTAATTTGTAAATCAGATAGCCGATACATGTATCTCTTAGCAAATCCTGTTATGAGAAGAAAAGTGGTTTATCACAGTTTGTATTCCCCTTAATGTCTAATTTGAACTGAATATAGTTGTCCTATTATCAAGAGCCTATTTTTAATTCCTAGCATTGAGCTTAAACCTGTAAGGACAACATTAAATCCCCATGCAAAACATCTGCAATTTGACATTTAGACATTAATTCATAATCATTATAAGAATACAAACTTCTGTCAACCTAAGTGTGTTGAGCAAAGCTAATGACCTCCTTCTTTAATGCAAGACAAAGCACCATCTAAATGTGCGTATGCATAAATGTCACTTGTCATGCGGCTGTCATTTTGTAATGTCATCTCTGGCATGACCATAAAACCAGAATTATGAAGACAAGAAGATGTTCTGTTTTTGATAGTGCCTATGATGTTTTGTAGGACAAAATAGACTTCAAGACCATACTATTTATCTTTCTCCCATATCTTCTTATAGAAAGCAATATCCTTCTTGCCACCAAAACATTGGGGCAAAATCTGTCTTCTGCACCTTTTGTCTGGGTTCTCCACCTACTGATTGTATTGGATCAATGTTGGACAGATGAAGCATAAGAAAACTGAATAAGGTCGTTGCAATATACAAGTGATTTCTACACACTGACATCATCCATCACAATGACAGACATTTCATTAATATCTTGCCACATGCTCCCCGGTTCCCTGAAGCCTGAAACATTCGGGAGGGTTTACTTTCTTTTGAATGAGAAAGAACTGGAGAATTAAAATGTCCTCCTTTTAAAAAAAACAAAAACAAAAACAAAAGTACATGCAGAGTAAAGTAGGCATGAGGTAAATCCTCTAAGTAGGCAACAAGTCTGCTAATTCCATACACTGGATTGCTTGGAAAACTACTACAATTCATGATGACTAAATTTCAGTTAATTTAATAGAGTTTTTTTTTCTTTGTTTGAATCGTGTTGGTAATTTTAACTAAAGTAAATGCACTGAATCAACGGAGATGCTAAAATGTTAACTCAATGTTTGCCAAGTGTTTCAGTGGATCTCCTTGGTTTGAAAATACCCATAACATTCAGAACTTTCTTGTCTTCTTTCCCTACCTGGTCCAATACAACTACCAGCTTCTGATAGCTTTCCAGACATTCTTCTATATTTAGGAAGGGAACTTTCCTCAACTACTGGCCAAAATATCTTAGAGCAGAGGTAGGGAACCTATGGCTTGGTAGCCAGATGTGGCTCTTTTCATGATTGCATCTGGCTCTCAAGAGCAACCCGGGCCTCTGTTTCCCAGCATGCAGCAGGGAGGAGTGACGCAAATGCACCGTGACTGCCACTTCCGCGCCACCATCGCCGCCTCTTCCTCCACATCCCCCGCTGCTCTTGGGGCCCTGCGCCCTCTTTGCTGGGGATGGCAGAGCCCGGCGGCAACGCCTCATCCTCGTCTTCCTCTTCGTCCTCCGCCATGGGCCTTGGGGAGGCAGCGGAAGCGGGCCTGGTCCTGGCACCGCAGACCCGTCCTCACTGCCCCCAGGGGATGCCCAGCTCATTGCCCTCATCATCGGGCAGCTCAAGAGCCACTGCCTCTTCGACGTCTTCCAGAGGGACTGCCTCACCGACATCAACACCAAGGTCCGCCTTAGCCCCGTGCCCTCCTCCCCCTTCCTTCCTTTCTCTTCCTTTATTTTCCCTCTCTTTTTCTTTCATTCTTTTTCTCCCTCTCTCCCTACCCTCTTTCCACCCTCCCTCTTTGTTCCTTCCTTCTTCTTCCATTCTTTCCTTCTCTCTTTCCTTTTCCCTCCCTCTCTCCCCTTCCTTTTTTCCTCCATTCTCCCCTCCCTCCCTTCCTTCCTTCCTCTTCCTTCCTTTCTCCCCCTTCACCCTTTCCTTCTCCTTCTCTCCTTCCTTTTCCCTCCCTATCCCCTTTCTACTTTCCTCCATTATCCCTCTTTCTTCCTTCCTCTTCCTTCCTTCCTTCCTCCCCTTCACCCTTCCTTTATCTCCTTCCTTTTCCCTCCCTCTCTCCCCTTCCTTCTTTCCTCCATTATCCCTCTTCCTTCTTTCCTCTTCCTTCCTTTCTTTCTCCCCTTTACCCTTTCCTTCTCTCCTTCCTTTTCCTTCCCTCTCTCCCCTTCCCTCTTTCCATTCTCCCTCCTTCCCTCCCTCTTCCTTCCTTCCTCTTCTACTCATTTTCCCCAAGTCTTCCTTTCCTTCTCCTTCCTTTCTTTTCATTTCCCTCTCTCACCCTTCTTTCTTTTCTTCTTTTTCCTTCATTATTTTACTTTTTCCTCACTCCCTTTCCTCCCTTCCCATTTCCTTCTTTCTTTTCCCCTTCTTGTCTCTCTCCTGCTTTTCTTTTCTTACTTTTCCATAGTTTATTCTTCTTTTCTTTCTTCCTCTCCCCCTCCCTCCTTTATTTCTTCTGTCTTTCTTGCTTTCTTTCCCCACTTCCTTCCATCTTCTCTTCCTTCCCAGAGTCCTGAGCATGCCTTTTGCAGAGCCAGGTCTGAAGTGTCCTGTCATTCTGCTGAGGGAATCCTTTTCTCATAGTATGTACGTATATACTCACATTTAGTTGAATTCAGTCTTAATATATATATTATATGGCTCTCACTGAAATAAATTTCCAAATATTTTGCTTTCATGGATCTCTGAGTCAAAAAGGTTCCCGACCCCTGTCTTAGAGGCACCAGATCCTATCTGATAGTGGAAGTTTCACAGGTTCGACCCTGCTTAGTACTGATATGGGAGGCTAGCAATGAATACTAGGTGCTATAGGCTACATTTCAGAGGAATGAACTGGCAAAACCACACCTGAGTATTCCTTGCATTAAAAAAATCTATGAAATTCATGGAGGTGCCATAAGTCAACCATTACTTGAGGTATGTATACACACACTTCCTAATGCTACAGTGAAGGATTCCTAGAGATTTCTAATCATCAAAATTATTAGAACATAAGAACATAAGAAGAGCCATGCTGAATCGGGCCTCAGCCCATCTAGTCCAGCATTCTGTGTCACACAGTGGCCCACTAGTTGTACACAGGGATCTCTAGCAGAAAGGAGGGCAAAACCCTCACCTGCTCCTGACCCCCACAACCAGTACCGGGAAAATCCTGCCTGCCTCCATCAACACAGAGGTGGCACTTGGATGTCCATTTCAGTAACTACTGATTCCCTTGGTATCCATGAATCTGTCTAATCCTGCCTTGAAGCTGTCCAGGCTGACAGCTGTCACAACCTCCTCTGGAAGTGAATTCCATAACCCAATCACCCTCTGGGTGAAGAAATATTTCCCTTTATTAGTCCTAACTTTCCTACCTTGGAGCTTTAGGAGTGCCCCCTAGTCCTAGTGTTGTGTGACAGAGAAAATATTTTTCTTTATTCACCTTTTCTATCCCATGCATGATTTTATACACTTCGATCAAGTCACCTCTTAAACGCCGTCTTTCAAGGCTGAAAAGACCAAGGCGTTGCAACCTGATTTCATAAGGGAGCTGCTCCATCCCTTGGATCATTTTTGTTGCCCTTCTTTGTACCTTTTTCCAGTTCCGTTATATCCTTCTTGAGGTGCGGTGACCAGAATTGTACACAGTACTCAGATGTGGCCTCACCATAGATTTGTAGAGAGGCAATACAACATTTGCCGACCTATTTTCGATTCCCTTCCTGATCATGCCAAGCATAGAATTTGCTTTTTCACTGCTGCAGTGCACTGGGTTGACATCTTCATTGAGCTGTCCACCAAAACCCCAAGATCCCTTTCCTGGTTTGTCTCAGAAAGCTTTGATCCCATCAGTTGATAAGTGTATTTGGGGTTCTTTTGCCCGATGTGCATGACTTTACACTTGTTTAGGTTAAAATGCATTTGCCACTTTGTTGCCCATTCACTCAATTTCGAGAGATCTTTCTGGAGCTCTTTACAGTCAGTTTCATTTTTAACTACCCTGAACAGTTTAGTGTCATCTGCAAACTTTGCTACCTCACAATTTACTTCTACATCCAGATCATTTATGAATAAATTAAAAAGTAACGGTCCTAAAACTGAACCTTGGGGTACGCCACTTCTCACCTCTTTCCATCCAGAGAAGTGTCCATTTACTACCACCCTTTGTTTCCTACAGTTTAGCCAGGTTCCAATCCAGGACAAGACCTGTCCTCTGATTCCATGGCTGAAGAGCTTATTTAGGAGCCTTTGGTGAGGGACTTTGTCAAAAGCCTTTTGAAAGTCAAGGTAAACAATATCGACTGGGTCCCCTTTATCTATGTGTTTATTTTACACCCTCAAAGAATTCTATCAAGTTAGTAAGACATGATTTGCCTTTGCAGAAACCATGTTGATTTTCCTTCAGCAATGCCTGTTCTTCTATGTGCTTAGTAATTTTTCTTTAATAATGGTTTCCATCACTTTGCCTGGAACTGAGGTTAGACTAACTGGCCTATAATTTCCTGGATCCTCCTGGATCCTTTCTTGAAGATCGGAGTTACATTTGCCTCCCTCCAGTCCTCGGTACAGTGCCTGATCTTAGAGAAAGGTTATATATTTTGGCTAGAATTTCAGCAATTTCACACTTGAGTTCTTTAAGAACTCTGGGGTGGATGCCATCTGGCCCTGGTGATTTGTTGACATTTAGTTTAGTAAGGCATGTGAGAACATCTTCCTTGTTTATCTCTATCTGGTTTAATTCATTTAATTCCCTACCTGAAAAAACTGACTCAGCTGCAGGCATATGTTGTCTGTCCTCCTGTGTGAAAACGGAGGCAAAGAAGTCATTTAGCCGCTCAGCAATCTCGTCTTCACTTATTGTCCCTCTCTTACCATTTTCGTCAAGTGGACCAACTGCTTTTCTAGTTGGGTTTCTGCTTCTGATGTACTTAAAGAAGTTTTTGCTATTTTTTAATGTTCTTAGCTATATGTGCCTCAAAATCTCTCTTGGCTTTCCTGACGGTTGCTTTGCATTTAGTTTGCCAGAGCTTGTGTTCCTTCCTACTTGTGTTCCTCAGTAGGAAGAGCCTTCCATTTCTTAAATGAGTTTTTCTTCTTTCCAATCACATCTTTTACTTCATTTGTAAGCCATACCGATGTCCTCTTGGACTTTCCCGGCCTCTTTCTTATTTTAGGAATGCATTTTAGTTTGGCTTGTTTTAAAGTATTTTTAAACAGTTTCCAAGCATTTTGAGGAATTTGATTTTTTTTAACTGTTCCTTTTAGTTTGTTCTTTTAA
>JARBWK010002303.1:0-15476 GCA_030556195.1 Anolis apletophallus
CCTCGGCTCTGCAGCGACTCTCTCCTGGCCGGCACAGATACTGCAGCGGACAAAAACACGCTCTCCCGCCGCCGTCGCTATGAGGCGCTGCGCCACGGCGGCAGATAGGCGTCCGCCACCCAGGTAAACAATCAGGCACCAAGCTGGGCCAGGAAAGGAAACTAGGAAACTTCTCTCGGCTGCAGCTCTTCTGATGTGTTTTGTAGAATTGGCCTGTAGAGCCCAGTTCACGTGGTTCGGCTCACCTTGGAGGAGGGGGCGTTTGCAAATCTTACTTGGGTGATCTACCAGGGCTTTGACTGTGCTTCTTATGTAGGGATCTGTTGGGTATCATCCCTGGATTGCACAAGTCTCCAGTCCTCAGTGAGAAGCTAGCTTAGAGATCGCTTTTTCAACCTTTTTTTAGCCATGGCACACTTTTTATATTTGCAAAACCCTGGGGCACACCACCAACCAAAATGACACAAAACGACACTCTAACACAGTCATACGTATAGTTAATATGTTTTTTAATGTATTTATAGACTCAGTGTGAAACCTGGGCCTGTTTCGATGAACTCAACATAGATATCCTGGCAGGAATGGCAGAAAGACACAAACTTCCCACACAGAACTCCCATAACCAAGAGAAAATAATGTAAGAGTTTAGTGGGTATTGACCTTGAGTTTTGGAGTTGTAGTTCACCTACATCCAGAGAGCACTGTGGACTCAAACCATGTTGGATCAGGACCAAACTTGTCATGAATACTCAATATGCCCAAATGTGAACACAGATGGAGTTTGGGGAAAATAGACCGTGACATTTGGGAGTTACAGTTTCTGGGATTTATAGTTACCACACAATCAAAGAGCATCCTGAACTCTTGCAACAATGGAATGGAACCGAGCTTGGCATATTGAAATCTCATTACCAACAGAAAGTACTGAAAGGGTTTGCTTGGGAATTGACCTTGAGTTTGGAAGTTGTAGTTCACCTACACCCAGAGAGCAGTGTGGACTCAAATAATGATGGATCTGGAGCACACTTGAAATGAATCCTCAATATGCCCAAATATGAACGCAGGTGGAGTTCAGGGGAAATAGACCTTGACATTTGGGAGTTGTAGTTGCTGGGATGTATAGTTCCCCTGTCATCAAAAAGCATTCTGAAATCCAGCAAAAATTGCATGGAACCACACTTGGCATGCAGAACTCCCATAACCAACAGAAGTTTGGGGAACATACGTTCAGACATATGGGAGTTACAGTTCCTCCTACAATAGTGAGCTCCACTGAAGATAGTATTGGACTTAACTTGGCACACAGAATACCCATTGCCAGCAAAAAAAAATATTGGAGGTCTTTAGGGGAGCTTATTTGAGGGAGCTGTAGTTGACAAACATTCAGAGAGCACTGTGAACCCAAACATCAAAGAATCTGGACCAAACTTGGCACACATACCTTATATGCTGATACTACCGTGTTTCCCCGAAAGTATGACACCCCCGATTGTAAGACGTATCGGGGGTGTCAAAGGGGTCGGCTTATATAAGCCGTACTCGAAAGTAAGACTTACTGCGGGCGGCATGGCGTGGCTTCCTGGCTGGGCGATGAGAGGCTCCCAGAGGGCTCAAAAGGGGCCCGAATCCTCCCCTCCTCTTCCTTCCAGCGGCGCCTTCCATCCTCCTCCTCTTCCTCCCAGCGGCGCCTTCTCCCTCTCGCCGGATCCGCCCCCTCCCTTCACTGAAGGGAGGAGGGGCGGAGCCGCCGCCAGCGAGAGGGAGAAGGCGCTGGCGGAAGTCCTGCCCGCACGGGCGACTCAGGCTTTTACGCGCCGCCCGCTCGTGTTTGAGTACGGGCGAGCGGGGCGGCGGGGAACGACGCCTGAGTCGCGGCGGGCGGGATCCCGCTGGCGCTTTCTTCCCTCTGCGCCGCTGCAGCTCCGCCCCTCCTCCCTTCAGTGAAGGAGGGGCGGAACCAGCGAGAAGGAAAGGCGCCGCTGGGAGGAAGAGGAGGAGGATTCCGGCCCTTTTGAGCCCCTCTGGGAGCCTCGTCGCCCAGCCAGGAAGCCACGCCATGCCGCCACAGTACGTCTTACTTTCGTCTTACTTTCGGGTACCGTCGCCTAATATAAGACATGCCCCGAAAGTAAGCCGTTGTGGGGATTTTGGGGGTCAAAAGAAAGTAAGACGCTGTCTTACTTTCGGGGAAACACGGTAGTTTACAGGGGAGCTTTGGGATGAGCTGACCTTTCTTTCTGGGAGTTGTAGTTCTGAGCTCAAAAGGGCAAGAGGACCAGGCGGAAAAGCCTCCCCCAGGCAGCGAAGCCTTGCGGGGGAAGCTCTCCGCCTGGCTCTCGCATCCTTCCGAGTTTGGAAGGGTGCGGGGGCCAGGCGGAAAAGCCTCCCCCAGCCCGGCACCCTCCCTCTCCTCCAACCCTCTCCTCACACACACACAACGAGGCCTCTGAGCCCGCCTCACCCGCTAGGCCCGGATCTGCCTCCATCCACTTGGCCTCCTCCCCCAAGCAGCAGCAGCAGCAGGAGGGGGAAGAAAGGGGGGGGGGGAGACCGGTTTTCCCGCAGCACACCAGGCGATCTCTCACGGAACACTAGTGTGCCGCGGAACAGCGGTTGGGAAACACTGCCTTGGAAGATGAGCAACCTAGTGAGCTCCAAGACTCTTTTCTCTGTAGAAAGGATTACTTTTTAACTTTAATACATATTTTATTTCTTTATTTATGATATTTATAGCCCGCCTTTCTCATCCGTACGGCGGCTCAAGGCGGGTTACGGATTGGCATAATTGGATGCCAGGCATTCATACACATGCCATTAAAAACAATCAACATGACAATATAAGACCCATATAAAAACCATTAAAACATGTAATCATTGGTGTCATCCTATTATCCAGTAACATCATTATCCAGTAACAGCGCATGGCCGTTCCACGTTCAGCATTCATAGTTCCGTGTTATCTATTCCAGTGTTTTTAACCTTTTTTGAGCCGTGACTCATTTTTTACATTTACAAATCCTGGGGCACACCACCAACCAAAAGGACACAAAATGACACTCTAACACAGTCATACATATAGTTAATATGTTTTATAATGTATTTATACACTCAGTGTGACACCTGGGCCTGTTTCGATGAACACAACATAGATATCCTGGCAGGAATGGCAGAAAAACACAAACTTCCCACACTGAACTCCCATAACCAAGAGAAAATACTATAAGAGTTTAGTGGGTATTCACCTTGAGTTTTGGAGTTGTAGTTCACCTATATCCAGAGAGCACTGTGGACTCAAACAATGTTGGATCAGGACCAAACTTGACATGACTACTCACTATGCCTAAATGTGAACGCAGATGGAGTTTGGGAAAAATAGACCTTGACATTTGGGAGTTACAGTTTCTGGGATTTATAGTTAACACACAACCAAAGAGCATCCTGAACTCTTGCAACAATGGAATTGAACCAAACTTGGCATATTGAACTCTCAATTTCCCACGGCACACCTGATGATCGCTCACGGCACACTAGTTTGCCACGGCACACTGGTTGAGAAACACTGGTCTATTCCGCTGCATTCTCGAAAGCTTCCTCAAAGAGCCAGGTCTTTACTTTTTTTCTGGAAAGTCAGGAGGGAGGGGGCCGGTCTAATGCCGCTGGAGAGGGAGTTCCATAGCTGGGGGGGCCACTACTGAGAAGGCCCTGTCTGTCATCTCCGCCCCGCACTTGCGAGGCAGGGGATCAAAGCAGGGCTTCCCAGATGATCTTAAGCTCCTAGACGGTTCATAGCAAGAGATATGTTTGGATAGGTAAACCGGGCCGGATCGTTTAGGGCTTTATAGGCTAAAGCCAGCACTTTGAGAATTGTGCTCGGTAGCAAATTGGCAGACAGTGGAGCTGACGCAACGGAGGAGTAGTGTGCTCCCTGTTATGACCCTGGAATCCTGAGCCATCCTGTTGAATGGAAGTTAATCCTGACTCATCACATGTAAAGTTTCTGCTGGTTATGAAGTGTGCTTCAAGCACTCTGCTATATTTATGGTGGAATCACCCCAGAGTGAGGGTTATTTTGAGCTTAACATCTCCGATTCCCATCAGTATCTATTAGATCTGGGCAATTATGGTTCTAAAAGATTCTAAAGTCCTTACCAAACTAACGTTCTGGTGGTGAACACTAGGTGGCGCTGGTGCTTTGCTTATACAGTGTTCCTAAAGTTCTGGTGGTGAACACTAGGTGGTGCTGGTGCTTTATTTCTACAGTGTTGCTGAAGTTCTGGTGGTGAACACTAGGTGGTGCTGGTGCTTTGCTTCTACAGTGTTGCTGAAGTTCTGGTGGTGAACACTAGGTGGTGCTGGTGCTTTGCTTCTACAGTGTTGCTGAAGTTCTGGTGGTGAACACTAGGTGGCACTGGTGCTTTGCTTCTACAGTGTTACTGAAGTCTGGTGGTGAACACTAGGTGGTGCTGGTGCTTTGCTTCTACAGTGTTGCTGAAGTTCTGGTGGTGAACACTAGGTGGTGCTGGTGCTTTGCTTCTACAGTGTTGCTGAAGTTCTGGTGGTGAACACTAGGTGGTGCTGGTGCTTTGCTTCTACAGTGTTGCTGAAGTTCTGGTGGTGAACACTAGGTGGCGCTGGTGCTTTGCTTCTACAGTGTTGCTGAAGTTCTGGTGGTGAACACTAGGTGGTGCTGGTGCTTTGCTTCTACAGTGTTGCTAAAGTTCTGGTGGTGAACACTAGGTGGCGCTGGTGCTTTGCTTCTACAGTGTGGCTAAAGTTCTGGTGGTGAACACTAGGTGGCGCTGGTGCTTTGCTTCTACAGTGTGGCTAAAGTTCTGGTGGTGAACACTAGGTGGCGCTGGTGCTTTGCTTCTACAGTGTTGCTAAAGTTCTGGTGCTGAACACTAGGTGGTGCTGGTGCTTTGCTTCTACAGTGTTGCTAAAGTTCTGGTGGTGAACACTAGGTGGCGCTGGTGCTTTGCTTCTACAGTGTTGCTGAAGTTCTGGTGGTGAACACTAGGTGGCGCTGGTGCTTTGCTTCTACAGTGTTGCTGAAGTTCTGGTGGTGAACACTAGGTGGTGCTGGTGCTTTGCTTCTACAGTGTTGCTAAAGTTCTGGTGGTGAACACTAGGTGGAGCTGGTGCTTTGCTTCTACAGTCTTGCTGAAGTTCTGGTGGTGAACACTAGGTGGCGCTTGGCTTCTACAGTGTTGCTAAAGTTCTGGTGGTGAACACTAGGTGGCGCTGGTGCTTGCTTCTACAGTGTTGATAAAGTTCTGGTGGGGAACACTTGGTGGTGCTGGTGCTTTGCTTCTACAGTCTTGCTGAAGTTCTGGTGGTGAACACTTGGTGGGCGCTTTGCTTCTACAGTGTTGCTAAAGTTCTGGTGGTGAACACTAGGTGGCGCTGGTGCTTTGCTTCTACAGTGTTGCTTAAGTTCTGGTGGTGAACACTAGGTGGCGCTGGTGCTTTGCTTCTACAGTGTTGCTAAAGTTCTGGTGGTGAACACTAGGTGGCGCTGGTGCTTTGCTTCTACAGTGTTGCTGAAGTTCTGGTGGTGAACACTAGGTGGTGCTGGTGCTTTGCTTCTACAGTGTTGCTAAAGTTCTGGTGGTGAACACTAGGTGGTGCTGGTGCTTTGCTTCTACAGTCTTGCTGAAGTTCTGGTGGTGAACACTTGGTGGCGCTTTGCTTCTACAGTGTTGCTAAAGTTCTGGTGGTGAACACTAGGTGGCGCTGGTGCTTTGCTTCTACAGTGTTGCTAAAGTTCTGGTGGTGAACACTAGGTGGCGCTGGTGCTTTGCTTCTACAGTGTTGCTAAAGTTCTGGTGGTGAAAACTAGGTGGCGCTGGTGCTTTGCTTCTACAGTGTTGCTAAAGTTCTGGTGCTGAACACTAGGTGGCGCTGGTGCTTTGCTTCTACAGTGTTGCTAAAGTTCTGGTGCTGAACACTAGGTGGCAACATTGTAGAAGCTAAGCACCAGCACCACCTAGTGTTCACCACCAGAACTTTAGTTTTGTAAGTATTTTAGAACCATTCAGAACCATGGATTGCCCAGGCCTAGTGTGTAGGTTTTGTGTAAACTGTGTGGCCCAATTGTTGAACTCAGATGGGATTTGGTGCCTTTAGGGTGGGCATGGACCAACTTTGGTCCTTTGGGTGCTTTGGACTTCAACTCCCACCATTCTTAACAGCCCATGCCTGCTTTCAAGTTTGGACTCCATTCCAGGGCAGATCCAACCACCTGCTATAACCTGGTGATTTCCACTCCAAGGAGGAGTCTGTCCTGCTACACCTTGAACTCTGTACTCAGCATTGTAAGCCCTGCTAGGCCTGCGATCTCTCAGCGTGGTGCAGTTTGCGAATTAGTTTCGAGAGCGGCATCAGTATTCCGCGCAGGGGAAATATGAACGGCGGGCTAATGGTCAAACCGCTATTTTAATTTAAAGCGGGAGGGGGCTGCGGGAGAAGGGGAGATCTATTATCCCCGGCGATAAATATTCGGCGCTCGACGACGTGTGCTGGGTTAATCGTTTGCTGGGCTGGAATCAAATGCGTTTGGCTCAGAAGAAACAGTTTCTTGAATCCTCCCTTTCTGGTTGGCTTTGGAAGCTAGGTGGCACCATGGTTGTGTGGATTTGTGTGTGTTAGGAAAATGGAGCATCTACAAGCCACTGATTCTGCTTCTATCCAGGGACTTCCACCTTGCCCATTCTTGGTTTGCCCATTCTGGGGGAAGACCCTCCCTCGAGGTGGTGGTGGTGGTGGGGGCGCCCAGTTGGGGTTTCCTGGTCTACCTGCCCAGAGGGACACAGAAAGAGCCTCCTCGAAGATTGAGTATTATTTATTTACAGTATTTATATTATATTCCGCCCTTCTCACCCCGCAGGGGACTCAGGGCGGATTACAATGTACACATACATGGCAAACCTTCCATGCTATAGCACACAACACATATAGACAGACAGTCAGAAGCTATTTAACTTTTTTCTGGCCACCAGGGGAGCTGTTGCTTCACCGTCCATCTGCGACACTGATGAAGTACTTTCCACATTCCCCGCATGATTTTGCTGGAGATTTTTTATGGCCTTGTAAATGTTGTTAAATTAGCCTCCCCACACATAGGTGGTCCCTTTCCGGTTGCAAAGGTCAACAACAAGCTACACAATTTATTATTTTACTCTATTATTATTACATTCATGATTTTACTCTATTATTATTACATTTATTATGATTACATTCATGATTTTACTCTATTATTATTACATTTATTATTCTATTATTGTTACATTTATTATTTTACTCTATTATTACATTCATTATTTTACTCTATTATTACGTTCATTATTTTACGCTATTATTACATTTATTATTTTACTGTATTAATACTGTTATTATTGCATTTATATTATTTTACTCAATTATTATTGTTGGAAGGATACGTAAGTACATTTACAGTGAAGAAGGTTTGCGGCTTGGCATGCAGCAGGGAGTTCCGCAGTTCCTGGATGCCCCCAACATCACTGGGAGTGTGGCTACAGCAGCAGCTTCAACAAGCAATCTTCCTTTACTTTGCTTTCTTCCCCTGACCCTAACATTGTAACAAATCTCTCAACAGAGTATCATTTAATTGTAACTTCTCCCTCTCCATAGTGATACATTGTGTCCTTTACTGTCTCTAAAGCATGAACCTTTCCTTTCCCAAGCCGCAGATCACTGCCGGTTCACCCGGGATGCTCTTACAGCGTCCCGGGGAGGCTGAAACTGCGTTCCTCTGAACCGTGGATACGGAAACCTATTGGGCCCCGTATCCGCCGGTAAACAGACTTTTCTCTCAAAATCCTATGATTTTGGGCAAATGATTCTTGACTTGACATCTGCTCCAGCTGGAACGAAATAAACAACTCTATGGCATTTCTTCAACTTGGTGAGACATTATTTGGGGAATTCAGGGGAAATTGGATTGGCTGCTTCCTATCTCGCCAGGGCTATATCGGATCCTCTTTGGTGGGTCTGACCGTTCTCTGCCTTCATGGCAAGACCCCCAAATTCATGATTGATATCAAGGTCTCTTCCAACTCTAGGATTCTAGGATTGTAAGAAAGGAGGTGAAGAAAGAATATAGGGGAAAGCAAGGGAAAAGAAAGAAAAGAAAGATGTGAAGTGAAAGGAAGAGAAGGCAAAAAAGAAAACAAAGGAGAGGAGAGAAAAAAGAAAATGAAAGGAATTGGAAGGAAGGAAGAAGAGGGGGAAAGTGTATGAGGAAAAGCAAGGGAAAAGGAAAGAAAGAAAGAAAGAAAGAAAGGAGGGAAGTGAAAGGAAGGGAAGAATGAAGGAACAAAGGAGAGGAGAGATAAAAGGAAATGAAAGGAATTGAAAGGAAGGAAGGAAAGAAAGAAGGAAGAAAAGGGGGAAAGTGTATGAGGAAAAGCAAGGGAAAAGGAAAGAAAGAAAGGAGGGAAGTGAAAGGAAGGGAAGAACGAAGGAACAAAGGAGAGGAGAGATAAAAGGAAATGAAAGGAATTGAAAGGAAGGAAGGAAAGAAAGAAGGAAGGAAGAAGAGGGGGAAAGTATGAGGAAAAGCAAGGGGAAAGAAAGAAAGAAAGGAGGAAAGTGAAAGGAAGGGAAGAACGAAGGAACAAAGGAGAGGAGAGAAAAAAGAAAATGCAAGGAATTAAAAGGAAGGAAGGAAGGAAGAAGAGGGGGAAAGGGTATGAGGAAAAGCAAGGGAAAAGGAAAGAAAGAAAGAAAGGAGGGAAGTGAAAGGAAGGGAAGAACGAAGGAACAAAGGAGAGGAGAGATAAAAGGAAATGAAAGGAATTGAAAGGAAGGAAAGAAGAAGAGGGGGAAAGTATGAGGAAAAGCAAGGGAAAAGGAAAGAAAGAAAGGGAAGTGAAAGGAAGGGAAGAAAGAATGAGCAAAGGAGAGGAGAGAAAAACAAAAATGAAATTAATTGAATGAATGGAAGGAAGGAAGAAGAGGAGGAAAGTATGAGGAAAAACAAGGGAAAAAGAAAGAAGTGAAGTGAAAGGAAGAGAAGGCAAGAAAGAAAGAACAAAGGAGAGCTTTTCCTAATCTCTTTCCAGGCCATTTCGCAGTTATTTTTTTCCAAATTTATATTATTTGGGGTCAATGTGGAGATTAAGAAAAGCATGGAAAAATGGAAACACCTAAATCTTTCCATGCTTGGAAGGATATCCCTAATCAAGATGAATATTCTCCCTAAGATGTTGTTTTTATTTCAAAATCTGCCCATTTTATCAAATGATAAACTCTTCTCCATATGGAAAAGGGATTTAACAAGATTTATCTGGAGAGGAAGACAACCTAGGATAAAGTGGGCAAATATGATCGATGCCAAAAATAGGGGCGGATTAGGTGTGCCAGATCTGCAAACATACCACGAAGCTTGTGCCCTGGAATGGGTATGCGACTGGGCAAATCTGGAGAATAAAACACTTCTTGCAATAGAGGGAGACGAACTTAGGGTCGGGTGGCACAGTTACCTGTGCTACGAAAGAGTAAAAATAGAAAAAAATTTCAGAAATCACCCCATAAGAAGGGCTCTATTGAAAATCTGGCTCAAATATAAAGTTCATCTCTGTGCCAGGACTCCCATGTGGGTCTCCCATAAGAAGCGTTCTTCCGCAGACAGTATGGCAGGAACGTCTGGATGAAATATAGCGATATACTTAAAGGAAGTAATAATGAATTGCAATTGAAGGATTATGTAGAGCTAAAGGAACTTGATGGATCCATGAATTGGCTGCATTATTTACAACTCAGGGAGATTTTCAATAAAGATAAGATTTTGGGATTTCAGGAAAAACAACAATTTTGGGATAAATTAATAGTTAAAAAATCTAAAAAGATAACATTACTGTATGCAAAACTCTTAGAAATAAATTCAGAACAGGAGGTTATAAAAACTTGCATGATTAGATGGGCACAGGACTTGGGCCATGAAGTTCCTTCGGCTCTATGGGAAAGGATTTGGAAAACTCACTGGAGATACACTTATTCTTACGAATTAAAGGAAAATAATATAAAAATATTCCATAGGTGGTATCTTACTCCACAAAAAATTGCATGTTACAACAAAAATTACAACCCCAATTGTTGGAAATGTAAGTCGGAGATAGGCACCTCCATGCACCTATGGTGGAATTGCAAGAGAGTACAAACCTTTTGGTCTAAATTACATAAAGTTATGACTAGTATGTTAGAGTTAAAATTTCAACTAAAACCTGAATACTTATTACTGGGCCTATTGGATTTTTGAGATTGACAGAAATTTAGAAAAGATCTTTGTATATTGTATTTCAGCAGCCAGACTGATTCTGGCCAAAAACTGGAAAAAGGACATTGTTCCTGACATAAAAGACTGGTCGGCGAAGTTATTCGAAATTATGAAGATGGACATTTTGACGCAGAAGCTATCGCAAGGAAACTCATCTTATAGAACAGACTGGTCCAAAGTGGCGGCGTTCTTAAAGGAGAAAAACTATGAAGCATGGGCAGAACTGATGTTAAATGATACTCTGTAAACAACTTCTTTTATTTTATAATTTTCTTAAATTCAGAAGATGTTTAATTAGTGGACACCGGTTATGTATGAGATTATCAAATGAAGGATTATGTAGGTAACACAATATAGGGTGTTACAGAGCGGCGGGGAGTCGGGTTGGAAGTACTTGTGTTATGTCTATTGTCTATTATTACGAGCGATACGTTTTAGTTAATGGTCTCAATGTTGTATAGCTGTTATGTATTGTCTTGGTCTAAATTTTATGTTTAAAATCAATAAAGATGATTTTATTAAAAAAAATAAAAAAAACAAAGGAGAGGAGAGAAAAAAGAAAATGAAAGGAATTGAAAGGAAGGAAGGAAAGAAAGAAGAAGAGGGGGAAAGTGTATGAGGAAAAGCAAGGGAAAAGGAAAGAAAGAAAGGAGGGAAGTGAAAGGAAGGGAAGAACGAAGGAACGAAGGAGAGGAGAGATAAAAGGAAATGAAAGGTATTGAAAGGAAGGAAGGAAAGAAAGAAGGAAGGAAGAAAAGGGGGAAAGTATGAGGAAAAGCAAGGGGAAAGAAAGAAAGAAAGAAAGAAAGAAAAAGAAAAAGAGAGTCACAAAGAAAATGCAAAACCTGGGACAAGGCTGGAGATCTACAGTGTGCTAGTTCTGTTTGAAATTGTGACTATCCTAGCCAGCCATCTCCATGGAAGACTTTCCAAGCACAGAAAACTCGGGAAGTTACTTTCCCAAAGCTCTGCTGAAGAACCCGGAGCGCTATTGTGGAAATGGAGGTCTCTCAGCTCAGTGGGCCATTCCCCCCCTCTTTTTCGAGCTTGGGCCAAAGACCTCTCAATCCTGGTCCTGCCTTGGTGCAGGTAAGATCACCTTGGTCCAGGTGGACGAGAGAGGAGGCCGACCTGTCCTCTGCGCATCGGCATTCCCCGCCCGACTTGGGCTCTTCAGTGGGGAAATAATAATAATAATAATAATGCCAAATGCGCCTTTCAATGGAGACGTTGCCTTGTGTGTTGGATTGTCAGCAGACATCATTGAATCCCTCTCCGTCCTCGTGGGTTGTTTGAAAGGATGTATTCATCTCCAACAATGTTTATTTATGGCAGGCAAGGAAATCTACTTAAATCGCGCCATTTCCATAACTGAATATTTATGGACGCTGCGACTGGATGCCTCTCCTTGATTACACCGAAAAACCCTTCGCTCGCTTTATATAAATGTTTACTTGTCGGAGACTAAAATTGTCTTTAAACAAACTTGAAATTCAATTGATGTAATAAAATTCCCGGGGCCAAAAGACACCGGAGGGAGAGAAAAAAAAAAAAGGTTGGATGCGCGCCCCGTGATACCTTTGCATGGGCCACACTACTCTTTTTGGGACGTACCCTTCACTCCAATGGACGAATGCAACCTCTGCTTCTTCTGGAGTCATGCGCATGATGGAGCATTGACCCCTCATCGGGATGGTGTCGTTTGCACAGTGACTCGGACAGTAGTTGCACTACGCATCTCTTGTGCCGAATGTCAACATTGTACAACCAAATGCAAAACCAATCACACATTTCCATCCTATGCCCATTCAAGCGCATCCTGTCACCAGAAGTGCCACTTTAGGAACACCAAATCAATCATTGTTTGTGACCAGAGTGCTCTCTGGGTGCAGGTGAACTATTATGTATGTATGTATGTATGTATGTATGTATGTATTAACAGTATTCATATTCCGCCCTTCCCATCCCACTGGAGACTCGGGGTGGATTACAATGTACACATACATGGCAAACATCCAATGCCATAGACCAGTGTTTTTCAACCTTTTTTGAGCCGCGGCACATTTTTTACATTTTCAAAATCCTGGGGCACACCATCAACCAAAACGATACAAAATGACACTCTAACACAGTAATACATATAGTCAATATGTTTTTTAATGTATTTATACACTCAGTGTGAAACCTGGGCCTGTTTCGATGAACACAACATAGATATCCTGGCAGGAATGGCAGAAAGACACAAACTTCCCACACAGAACTCCCATAACCAAGATAAAATGCGATAAGAGTTTGGTGGGCATTGACCTTGGGTTTTGGAGTTGTAGTTCACCTATATCCAGAGAGCACTGTGGACTGAAACAATGTTGGATCAGGACCAAACTTGGCATGAATACTCAATATGCCCAAATGGGAACACAGATGGAGTTTGGGGAAAATAGACCTTGACATTTGGGAGTTACAGTTTCTGGGATTTATAGTTAACACACAATCAAAGAGCATCCTGAACTCTTGCAACAATAGAATTGAACCAAACTTGGCATATTGAATTCTCATTACCAACAGAAAGTACTGAAAGGGTTTGCTTGGGAATTGACCTTGAGTTTGGAAATTGGAGTTCACCGTCCACCTGCGACACTGATGAAGTACTTTCCGCATTCCCCACATGCTTTTGCTGGAGATTTTTTATGGCCTCATAAATTTTGTTAAATTACGGTAGCCTCCCCACACAGAGGTGGTCCCTTTCTGGTTGCAAAGATCGACAACAAGCTACACAATTTGTCGGAAGCTCAATCTGACCTGTGCTGGCTTCGAACTCTTGACCTTTCGGTCAATAGTGATCTTTAATGCAGCTGACACCCAGCCAGCTGTGCCACAGTCCCGGTGCAACTACAACTCTAAAACTCAACATCAATGTCCACTAAACCCTTCCAGTATTTTCTATTGGTCATGGGAATTCTGTGTGCCAAGATTGGTTCAATTCCATCGTTGCTGGAGTTCAGAAACTCTTTGATTGTAGGTTAACTATTAATCCCAGCAACTACAACTCCCAAATGACAAAATCAACCCCCACCCCCAACAACCAGTATTAAAATTTGGGTGTATTGGGTATTTGTGCCAAATTACATCAACTGAATGAAAATGCATCCTGCATATCATGTATCAGAAGGTCATGAGTTCGAAGCCAGCCCCGGGTTGGGGTGAGCTCTCAACCAAATTGTGTAGCTTGTTGTCGAATAATAAATGTAATAAAATAATACTAATAACGGAGTAAAATAATAACCTTGACTCAAGTATAAGCCGAGGGGAGCTTTTTCAGCCTAAAAAAGAGGCTGAAAAACTAGGCTTATATCCGAGTATATACAGTAAGTCCCCAGTTGCAGCGGATGATATCTTATTTTCAACTTGGGTCAGTCTCGCCCGATGATGTTTTTCTCTTTCTTTGCACCTTCCATTTCAAAGCAACGGGCAACATTTCTTCCTTGCCAGGCCTTTCCTTTAGACATCTTCAGTTGACTTCCCCCCCCCCTGTTTCTTTTCAGACTTTTCTGTGGCTCAGAATGACTTGTCAGGTTGAAGCCAGCCTCCCGCGCCAAAGCAAGTGGGAAGGCGCTGCCTTGCTCTGAGCTGTCACTCAGGGGTGGCTTTTATCCCGACGCCTGTGCTCTGAACCACAATCCATCCCTTCAGCCTGATCCCACGAACATCAAACACATGTCAGAAATATTTCAATGCCGCCCCGAACATCCGTTATCCTTCCAGTTCAGGGTAGAGACTGCCGTGTGCAGGGATAATCCTTTTTCGCTTGCCAGCGAAGGGACAACGGGATCCAGTGGAGGTGAGTCTCCTCCAATGATGGTGACGATGAAGAAGAAGAGGACAGCTTGAATGCCGGGCTCCAATAAAAAGCAGGGAAAGGTAGCCATCCTGCCATGAAAATGATGGAAGTGATATCGGAGGTTACCCTCCCTTCCAATTTTCCAAAATTTTCCATAATTGTGGTGTTGCAATTTTCCAAAAGGTTAGGGCATTGTTTTTCCAAAAGGTTATGGAGATTTCCATTTCCCAAAAGGTTATGGCATTGTTTCCCAAAAGGTTATGGCATCATTTTCCCAAAAGGTTATGGAGATTTCCATTTCCCAGAAGGTTATGTGTCACGATGCAAGACCTAGGCCGGCCCCTTAATCACACACACAGAGACGATAATCAGCTAACTACTTTATTGAAGTATAAAAACAGTTGAAAAGGTAATTGTCCATAAAAATTATCAAAAGCAATCCAAAAGGTAAAACGCTCAGCTAGCGGATCAAGGGACAAAGCAAGGTTACACGATACAAACTCTTCTTGGCAGGCCACTAGCCCCAAACTTAGCTACGTGGACTTGGCTTCGCTACACGTCCGTATAGGATAGACGTGGCCGAAGTACTGAGGATCCGTTCCCACGGATCCTATACTTCATCCCCTTGACGAGGCCCCCGACGCTCTAGGCTTCTCCTCCTCCAATCTGTGCTGCGAGCCCTCGGTCGGTCTAGGCTGTGGAACCGACCCCTCCTGCTAGTCTCACTGCTCCGTCTCCTATCAAAGGTTCGACCTTGCCTCCCAGCACCTGGGTCCCTATCTTCGTGAGAGTCAAAATCCCCATCTGCTTCCCGGGCCTCTCCCTCGGTTGTTTCCCACATTCTTTCTTGCGAGCCTGGCCCCGGCCGTCGTAATCTCTTACTATCACTGCTTTCGAGTTCGACTGGCCTTCCCTGCTTCTCGTAAGGATCCGACCAGTCGTCATCCCAGGCCAGGCTTTCTGTGGGGAAGAGGCCCAGCTACCTCAAAATCCCCTTCTAGCCCTCCAAATCCTCTTCAGAATCAACTGGCTCCAATGCTGCCCCTGTGGACCCCGTGCCCCTGCCCTCCAGGCACAAACGAGAACTGGTGTGCTACATTATGGTATTGTTTTTCCAAAGGTTATGGAGATTTCCATTTCCAAAAGGTTATGGCATCGCTTTTCCAAAGGTTATGGAGATTTCCATTTTCCCAAAAAGGTTCGTTGGCATCGCTTTTTCCAAAAGGTTATGGAGATCGGTTTTCCAAAAAGGTTATGGAGTTTCGGTTTTCCAAAAGGTTATGTGTCACGATGCAAGACCTAGGCCGGCCCCCTTTAAACACACACACGAGGATAATCAGC
>JARBWK010002304.1:0-15475 GCA_030556195.1 Anolis apletophallus
ATTACACAAGAGATGAGGAGGACTGGGCCTTGAGCGAAGGGGGGGAGTTGGAAGAAAGTTTCATAGTGATGCCAGACCACCGCGTCTTTGTCCCTAAGGAGAAAGCGTGGCACATAGTCCAGCATTTTCATGAGACCACCCATCTAGGCAAAGGTGCACTGGCAGCAATGCTGGAGAGGCAAATGTATATTAATAGCTTGCAGCAACTGCGGCGGCTGCTCAGAGGTGTTGGACATGCGCCAAGAATAATCCCAGAGAAGGACCACTGAAAGCGCCTGGGATTCAATATCAAGGGAGCTGGCCATTTGAAGCTTTGGTGACAAACCTTAACCGAGATGCCCCCCAGTGGCGGGTTCAAGTACTTGCTAGTTTTTGTAGATACATTTTCTGGATGGTCGAGAAGCTTATGCAACAAAGACAGAAAGCTATGGAAGTGGTAAAGGCTCTTTTGAAAGACATTGTTCCTAGATTTGGAATGCCTTTACAGATAGGATCAGATAACTTGGCCCGTACACCACGTGGTGCAAGGACTGAGCAAATTGCTAGGCATCACGTGGCGTCTTCATTGTGCTTATAGACCTCAATCTTCTGCCAGGGCAGAAAGATTGAACAGGACATTGAAAAACTGTTTGGCAAAAATTTGTCAACAGACAAGATTAAACTGGGCTAGCCTTACCATGGCTTTACTGAGGGTCAGGTGCACGCCACACAAAGACTGGGTTGTCCCCCTTTGAGAGACTGTATGGAAGACCCCCTGAACTTAAAGACTATGAATGGACTGTCTTCGGACAGCCATGTGTTGAAACCAGCAGACCTTACAGCAAGTCAGATGTTAGGAAAGCAGCTAGAAAGATTGAATCAGTACACTGCAGAGTTGTATCCTCCGTTCCTCGACCCCTCTCCACTTGTTTTCCCCAGGTGAGAGATTCTGGTGAAGAGTGGAAAGTGCAGCCATTGCAACCGAGATGGAGAGGGCCTTACGTCATCTTGCTGACCACTCCAACTGCCGTGAAAGTCGAAGGGATACGCCCGTGGATACATTACGCGCGTGTAAAAAAGTTCGGCAGTCTGGGAGTCTTCCGTGGACCCAGAGGACCAGTTAAAACTAAAACTCCACAGGAAACGTCAGCACCCTGTTTGAGGGTGACCAGGCCACAGAAAGGGTCGGCGGATACCATCGTCCTACAGCTAAGCAATGGTGGCCCAGAGGTAAATGGAAAGTACCTAAGACTTTCTCCTTAAGGTGGTGGCTGGAAATATTAATGGGACATAGACATGAGAAAGCCACCTACAGGAGTCAGGACTGTGTTTGGATACATGACTCTGATACTGGTACTATGCATAACTGGGACACATGGAGGGTGGGATCAAAACTTGTTCCATAAGTTAATTACCAACATGGCCCCTTTCCAGCTAAAAATATAAGCCGACCCAGGCTTGGGTCGGCTTATATTTTAGCTGGAAAAGGGGTTACCCGGTCCTTCTCTCTGCTTCTCTCTAGCCTGGATCGAGGCTAGAGAGAAGCAGAAGGCCGCAAGGCCCCTTTCAGCTAAAATATGCCGACCCAGGCTTGGGTGGCTTATATTTTAGCTGGAAAGAGCCCGCACTCTCTCTGCCTCTCTCTAGCCTCGATCCATGGATCGAGGCAGAGAGAGGCGAGGGGCCGAGGAGGCACCGGCGGCGGGGGGGAAGAGGGGCGAAGAAGAGAAAAGAAGGGATGGGGAACCAAAGAGCAAAGGAAGGAATGAGAAGAGGGTAGAGAAGGAAGAAAGGAGGGAAAGGGAAATAATAAGGGCGGGGGAGAATCGTACTTCACTTTCATTAATTGTCCTGAGCTAGTAGCTAGTAGCTACTACCTCTTATATTTATGTTATACATTACAGCTCCACTTAGTACTGCAGAGGTGAAGGGAATGTTCCCCATGATTTTAACTGTTTCCTGCTTTTCCTACTTTAGAACCACTTTAGAATTTCGTTAGTACTTAAGTTACATTTAGCACTTTTTGGAAAATTTTTTGTAAGTCTTTGATATACTAATCAAAAAAAATCCCCCCCCCATTTGATTTTAGAATCCCGATTTTAGGATTCTAAACCAACCCTAGTGGACACAGCTCAGCAGAAAGTTTATGTGCCCCTATTAGACATCCAAAACTTGATTATAGGAGATCAAGCTAGTAACAGCTATCATATTCACATGTAATCGTCAAGACCTTTTATATAACTGTTACACTCTATCTAGTACATCTCTATATATAATAAAGCAGAAAGTTTGTATGTATGTTTGTTTGTTTGTTTGTTTGTATGTGGCAGCGTTCTGATTGGCTGCCATTTTCACAGGCCACAGCGACCAGCGCGAGTGATGGACCTGCTCCAAATTTGGCACACATAACCCCCCTGACCCCCTTTACATACTGGTGCAGTTTGGGGTAGATGGACCACGGATTATGGGATTTGTAGTACTTCAAATCCCTTTGGTCCCCACGGATCACTGCTGCCCCCAACAAAGACTGATAAAGACCAAACTTGGCACACAGAGCCCCATCACTCACTCTACATCCTGCAGTTTGAAGGAGGCCGGACCATGGATGATGGGACTTGAAGTACATTCACTCATTTCCCGAGATTGCTGCAACCCTCATCCAATGACTGATCAAGACCAAAGTTGGCACATAGAGCCCCCATGACCCACTCTACATCCGGCTGCAGTTTGCAGGAGGGTGGACCATGGATTATGGGACTTGAAGTACCTTCACTCACTTCCTCAAAACAATGCAACCCTCATCCATTCACCAATACAGACCACACTTGTCACCGGTAGGGCCTCCCTTGCTAGACAGGTCACAACCGAAGGGTCTCACAAAAAGCATCAATGGGTAGGATGGGCTCTCTAGCCTTTTGGCAACCATCCTAAGAGAAGGAAAACTCTAAATTCAAACCTGGGCAGATGATGCTCGTCTAACCCTGTAAGGTCAATCATCTAGAGAAGGAAACTCTAATCAAACCTACGACCTGAGGACCTCGCTGCCACCATCCCAGCTTGCTAGGCCCCAGCAGAAGAACCTTTGGTTTAAAGGGTGAGGCCAGTTCTGTGCACGCTGCGCTCCACCAAAAAAATCCAATGCACAGGCTCGAAGGACACATCCAACTTAGTCTTCAACACGCTTGTAAAAAGCATGGGATGAACCTTCCTGAATCTTTGTTCATGAAGAAAAGCCAAGAAGATACTATATCTATTTCATCGATTTAGAAAACGTATAAACTTCTTTATTAAAATATAATTAGACAGTCCCAGAAACATTCACCTCCCTGCAGAGAGATTTCCTGGACATGAAGGGTGGGCAAAACCCATGGGCCTTTTTCCAAACCAAAGCAATCAGCCAGACCCATTGTTTCAGAGTTGAGTGATCTCCGGCCAAAGCCCAAACATGTTTGTCTAGCTGTTTGTCTGTCCACATGTATAAAAACCTTTTTGTTGGCAGCAGATTCTTTGAGTACCCAAGATCAACGTTCCTGTCTTATAACTTTGTTTGGCATTGAAATGGACACTTGGGCCCGTTGTTTCAAGAGAAAGCCCGGGACCTCTCCCAATATGGGCTCAGTCTTCCTGGGCTTGCCTCTTCCCAAGAGACCCACCCCCTTGACAGCTGATTGCCCCTCCTCAGGACCAGTCCCTCTCTGTCTCCTCCCCTTGCCAAGGACTCCCTGTCTAAAGGTAGCGATGTCATTGAAGCACCAGTCAATGAAGGCACTGCTTCAGGCCAGCACCTCTGCTGAACAATCGGAAATGGGAGCAGGTGAAGAGGAAACATGAATGGCTGTCAAATGTCTAAAAACTCCTGTTTTCACAATGTATAGTTATGCTTGGATTGTTTGTGATTAACCTTCCATGTCTACAAAATCGTTCAAAAACAGCTTCAGCTAAGAATATTGTCTCCTTTGAATGAATGCCTGGAAGAGGCAATGGGTTGGATGAGGAAAAACAAATTGAAACTGATTCCAGACAAAACAGACTTGCTTGCCATCAAGGGTCCTAATCTGGGGATGAGGGTGTGCCAACAAGTTCTGGATGGGGTTACACTCCCCCTGAAATACTGTGTTCGCAGCTTGGATCCTGGGTCCATCTCACCAAATGTCAGCCCAGGTAGATGTGACAGTCAGGAATGCTTACTATCTGCTTTGGTTGATGTGCCAGCTCTGCCCCTTCCTAGATTTGGAAGACTTTAAGATGGTAGTGCATGAGCTGGTACATTCAAGGCTGGACTTCTGCAATGCTTTACATTGGGCTACCTTTGTTCCAAGTTCATAAACTCCACTTGGTTCAAAATACAGCAGTCAGGTTAGTTACATGAACAACCAGGAGTGAGCACGTCATCCATATCCTAAGGTCACTCCACTGGCTGCCAATCAGTAATCAAGCAAAGTATAAGTTGTTGGTATTGACATTTAAAGCCCTACATGGTTTAGATATAGGTTGCCTACAGGATTGCCTCTCTCTCATACAATCCACGCCAAGCACTGAGGTCCTCTGGGGTGCCTCTGCTCCAGCCTGGCAGAACCTGACTGGCAACCACTACCCAGAGAAAGAGCTATCTCTTCCAGCAGGCTTACCAAGACAGTTTTAATGTCAAATTTTAAACTTCTGGTCTATGTCTAACTTTCATTTTGTGTATTTTAATATGTACAGTATTCTATGGAAATACGTTTTAATATGCATATTTTAAGGAGTGTTTCAAAATAATTATGTGTTTTAGCAATGTTGCCTTTCTTTCTCTCTGGTGAGTGTGTGTTCCTTAATCTGTAATTTTGGGTGTTAGCTTAAATGCTCACCAGGCAGGATGCTTTTTAACCATGGTCCAAAGTCTAAATTTGACTCCAGAAGGGTTGGGAAGAGACAGCCATCCTGTGTCAGGATGACTGCTGAGACAGCTGTGATAGGTTGTATTGGGACTGGCTTGTCTGGACATCCTCGCACTTGGGAGAAAATCCAATTGGGGCAAGGTTCTAGAATATTTAATTTTATGACACACGAGGTGTCACAATGCAGGGACTCGGCCGACCCCTTAATCACACACACAGAGACGGTATTCAGCTAACTACTTTATTGAAGAATAAGAAACAGTTGAAAAGGTATTGTCCATAAAAATAGCAAAGGTAATCCAAAGGTAAAGGGTAAATGTTAAGGTCCAAAAACAAACTTGGCATGAAAGTTTCCAGAGGCTTGGCAAGGCTCTGCTTTAGCAATAGCGGATCAGGGAACAAGACAAGGTTACAAGGTCCAAGGCACTCCTTGGCAGGCCACTAGCCCAGGCTTGGCTACGTGGATGTCAGCTCGCTACACGTCTGTAGATGATAGACGTGGCCGAGGTACTGAGGATCTGTTCCCACGGATCCTATACTTAATCCCCTTGGCGAGGCCCCCGACGCTCTAGGCTTCTCCTCCTCCAATCTGTGCTGCGGGACCTCGGCCGGTCTAGGCTGTGAAACCAGCCCCTCCTGCTAGCCTCAATGTTCCATCTCCTATCAAAGGTTTGTCCTTACCTCCCAGCACCTGTTTCCCTATCTCCGTGAGAGCCTGACTCCCTATCTGCTTCCCGGGCCTCCTCCTCCGTAGTTTCCCACATTCTTTCTTGCGATCCTCCCCCCCCCCCCCCGGCCTTTCATAATCTTCGCTATCACTGCTTATGGAATCCATCTGGCCTTCCAGATTCTCGTAAGGATCAGGCCAGCCGTTATCCCAGGCCAAGCTCTCTGTGGGGGAAGAAGGCCCAGCTAACTCAAAATCCCCTTCTTCCAACCCCTCCAAATCCTCCTCAGAATCCACCTCAGCTTTAGCTGGCTCTAATGCAAGTGGGACCCCTGGTGCTGCCCCTTGCCCACCAGGCACAAAAGAGAACTGGGTTGCTACACGAGGTCATTCTTTTGAGGCTGTTTTGTTATGGACACAAGTATAACCATGTGGTGTTCCAGCCTGGTTAGCCCAGTGGTCAGAGTCAGGCACCGGTGGTCCCAGCTGATCAGGATCAGATCCCAGCTGATCAGGGGCAGTTTGGAGATGACGAATGGCCAGATGGGTATGGGTCTCCAAACGAGAGTTTGCAATGGGACGATGAATGGCTAGAGGGATATAGGACTGCAGATGAGTTTACTGAGGATTCCATGGAAGAGGAATCAGACTATGAGAGGCCCGGTGGCCTTGGTTCCCAAGAGAGAGTTTCTACTCCCTTCCCAGATGAGCGTTCCAGAGGAGTTTCCTGCTTCTCACTCTGATAGTGATGCAGCTGGGCCTGCTAACGAGCCGGTGTTTGATAGAAGGGCGAACATCAGAGATTCTAGAAAATCGTGGAATCTAAGGAAGGGGGTGAGATGGGCCCATTGAGACTAGCTTCCTTATTAGTCTGTGCTCCTGGGCTTCTAGTCAGACCGGAAGCCATGTTCAGCTTGATCAAGTCTCACGTTCAAGTCTCCAAGTTCACGCCGACCGCTGGAGCGGTTCGGATTCAAGTTCATATTCACCGCCATTGCGGTTTGCCTCAAGTACCACGTTTCACTGCCTTAGCGGTTTGCCTTCCATTGGAACTTTGAGGGATTTAAGCCGCTTGGGCTTGCAGCTATAGAACTCAATTGGACTATTTTGAATTGCTTTATTCTTACTTCCTTGGACTATTCTTTATCCTTTATTCTAAATAAAAGAACATTTATTGCATCTGCCTGTGTGTGTGTGATCTAGGGGGGGGGGGGGTCCGAGTTCTGAGGTGCAACAAACCATTTCTTGAGGGCCTAAAGGCTGTTCTTATTCTCAACTTAATTGGAGTCAATTGGATTTTCTTACATGTTGGTTAATGATTCAACAATAGATTCCAAGCATCTATTCAAGATAGGACTAAAGGTGTATCTGTAGATGAGTAAAAAATTTAACACTGATTTTATTCAGAAGTACAGTAATATAAAAATAGAAACATACAAAACAGAGACGGAAAAAAGTGTTAGAGAAAACAAAAATACACGCTCCATAACGACAAAAAGGATTTTCTTGATATATAAAACTAGACTACAACAAATAACACAATTATATTTAAAATGCTCATTCTAACCAATACAAGCCTAAACACATACTAAATATGTAACAAGAACAAATCTATAAGTTTCCCACTCAATTCCTATTGGTTTTTTTACTTCTTTTCTATTCAATGTCGTCAGTTTATCCATCTCTACTGATTCACACATCCTTGTAAGCAATTCATCTTATGCTGGGATAGCTAGTTCTGTCCATCTCTGGGAATAGTAATTATATATAGTCATAATTTTCCATGTTTCCTCTCTAGTTGATCCCGAATAAAACATTAGTTAAATCTGGATTTCAGTATTTACACTTCTTTTAAAATCATATTCATTTGGGTTGAATATTCCTGGGCCCTTTTGTGAGTCCACCACACACCATATCTGTCCAGACATTTTTTCTCATCTTTCGAACATTTACTAAAACTGCCTTTATATATCTTAGAAAGCCTGTAGAATTAATGCAATATGTGTAGCAACCCAGTTCCCTTTCGTGCCTGGGGGGCAGGGGGCAGCCCCGGGGGTCCCAATTGCATTAGGGCCTGCTGCAGCTGATGAGGATTTGGAAGAGGGGGATGATGGGGCAGTGGGGTCTGTTTCCCCTGTAGAAAGTTTAGCATGGGATGATGAATGGCCAGATGGTTATGAGAACTGGGAAAGTCAGGCTGATTTGGAAAGTGCTGACTCTGATGATTATGAGCTGCCAGATGGTTTCGGGTCTCAGGAAAGAGTCAGAGAGATAGTGGAGAATGAGCCCATGGAAGCTGAAGGGGAGTTCGGCTCTCATGAAGATAACGACCCAGGTGCTGGGAGGCAAGGACGGAGCTTTGATAGGAGACGGAGCATTGAGTCTAGCAGGAGAGACTGGCACCTCAGCCTAGAGCATCAGAGAAGCGCTAGATCCCGTAGTACTGATTGGCGCCGCAGCCTAGAGCGTTGGGGGCCGCGCCAAGGGAATTAAGTGTAGGATCCGTGGGAACGGATCCTCAGTAGCTTGGCCACTTCTGTTCTACAAGGAAGTGAAGCGGCGAAGGTCCACGGAGCCAGATTGCGGCTCGGGACAAGCCACGCAGTTTCTTGGACCCTGCTTGAACCTTGCCTTGTTCCATGATCCGCAGTGTTTTGCGGAGCCATTGCCAAGCTATTTGCCATTGGATTTTACTACAGACTCTTTACTTTTGGATCGAACTTTTGAAACTTTTTATGGACAATTTACCTTTTCACCTGTTTCATATTATTCAATAAATAGTTAGCTGATTACCGTCTCTGTGTGTGTGATTAAGGGGCTGGGCCGAGACCCTGCATCGTGACAGTTGGCCGAGCTACTCCACGAACCCCTTTTCACACCACGGGACGCTCCAGGCGACGCAGACCGCGGGTCGGCGAAATGGGCCAGTTAACCGCTGCCCAAGTTGCAGAGATGCAGCAGGAACTGGGAGAATTGAGGGCCAGAGCTGGCCTACAACCTTCTGTGTCTACTCCGGCCCGGTTTGGTGGCAACCCGGCCCAAGTCAATGTGTTCATTGGACAATGTGAAATGTACCTGGAACTTTGGTCCACGGAGTTCGCCAGAGTGTAAACAAAGCCCAAGGTGGGCTTTGTTTACACTCTGCTGGAAGGGACAGCGGCGGCATGGGCTACCACGCAGTTACAGTCCGCATCCCCACAAGTGGCTACGTTGGTGGAGGTGATCACTGTGAGCATACGGGTGGAAGCTGGATTGCAGATGAGAGACATGCCGATGGGACAAAGGGTTCGTGTGCTGGCAGAGGCCTGGTGGTGCGTACATGAAAGGAGACGATGGGCCAGCCGGCCTGCCGACCTGGAGGAGGCGTTTTGACCTTGGAGGCGCGCCGGCTGGGACCCAGCCTTTGGATGAACTGGAGCCCATGCAGTTGGGGCACGTGAGGCCCAAAGTGGACGCCGCCGAGAAAGCCCGGCGTCAACGGCTGAACCTGTGCTGGTACTGTGGAGGATCCGGCCATTTTTCCAAGGAGTGCCCCCAAAAGCCACGCGGCAAGACCCCCGGGCTTCGGCCGCTTTCGAAGAGCCCCAAGAGGCCGAAGAGGCTATCCAGACGGCGGGGGAAGGGGTCGGCCGAGTTTAAGTGGGTTCACTAACTCGGCCACGGTCGCTAACCTTCCCCCAGAACCCCAAACTGGACAGTTGTTTTTGGTGATGGTCGCCCTGTGGTCTAAAGAGAAGGGCCCAATGATGGTACATGCCATGATTGACTCAGGGGCCACCAATAACTTCATTGATGCAGACTATGCTAAGTCTGATGGATTACAGCTTCATGATCTTCAAGAACCCAAGGGCGTACTCACCATTGATGGAAGACAGTTAAAAGCTGGGGCAGTGCGTCAATACACTGCCCCTACCAAGATGTGGATGAGCTCCCACAAAGAGGACATTTCTTTCCTTGTGACTAAGTTGTTAGATTTCCCAATCACCTTGGGCATTGTGTGGCTGACTCTACACGATCCACAGATTTCCTGGGCCAGAAGACAGTTGCAGTTCGCTTCCGAACATTGTCAGGGACATTGCCTGTCGGCCAGAGTGTGCCAGGCCCAAGAAGTGGAGCAAGCCGCCACCTTGCCCAAGAAGTACGCCGGTTTTTGGGACGTCTTCAGCGAGAAGGAGGCGGAGCGGTTGCCTCCCCACCGGCCCTACGATTGTGCCATTGAACTGGAATCCCTATCCCTCGTGGAAGACTCTACCCTCTCTCGGAACCGGAGCAAAAGGCTCTCCGAGAGTTTTTGGATGAGAACCTACGGAAGGGGTTCATCCGGCCGTCTCAGTCCCCGGCCGGTGCACCTATCCTGTTTGTCAAGAAGAAGTCCGGGGAGTTATGGCTGTGTAATGACTACCGGGAGCTCAACAAGATCACGATTTGGAACCGCTACCCCCTGCCTCTGATCCCGGAGCTGTTGGAGCGGATGAGGGGGGCTAAGGTCTTCACCAAATTAGACCTGAGGGGTGCTTATAATCTGGTGCGGATTCGTCAGGGCGACGAGTGGAAGACTGCTTTCCAGACCAAGTGGGGAAGTTTCGAATACAGAGTTATGGGATTCGGGTTGTGCAATGCTCCCGCCTGCTTCCAACAT
Source organism: Anolis apletophallus (assembly GCA_030556195.1). Taxonomy (NCBI): domain Eukaryota; kingdom Metazoa; phylum Chordata; class Lepidosauria; order Squamata; family Anolidae; genus Anolis; species Anolis apletophallus. Next base: position 10,163 of record JARBWK010002304.1, read on the forward strand.
TTCATGAATGACATCTTTCGGGACCTGCTAGATCACTATCTGGCAGTCTATTTGGATGACCTGTTGATCTTCTCGCCGGACCAGGCGACCCACGACCGCCATGTAAAAGAAGTGCTACAGCGCCTGAGAGACCATGGCCTATATGCGAAGTTGGAGAAATGCGCATTTGATCTACGTGAGGTAGACTCCCTGGGCTACCGCATCTCCCCAACAGGCATCACCATGGACGATACCAAGGTCCAGGCTGTAGCAGACTGGAAAGCTCCTGCCAACAAAAAAGACATTCAAAGATTCCTGGGCTTTGCTAACTACTACAGAAAGTTCATTCCCGACTTTGCCAAGTGGGCAGACCCCATCACCCAGTGCTTGCGCGGAAAGGTGCTGTTCCGGTGGACATCGGAGGCCGACGCAGGGTTCCGGAAGTTGAAGCAGCTGTTCACCACACAGCCACTTCTGCAGCATCGTAACCCTCGCACCCCTTTCATCGTGCAAGCAGACGCGTCGGATGTAGCAGTGGGAGCGATCCTGCTACAGCCGCAGGGGTCGGACTTATTGCCCTGTGCCTACTATTCCCGGCAACTGACGGCGCCAGAGAGGAACTATACCATCTGGGAGAGGGAGCTCCTAGCCATCAAGGTAGCCTTTAAAGTTTGGTGACATTTGCTTGAAGGGGCTCAATTTCCGGTGGAGGTGCACACAGACCACCGGAACTTGGAGCACTTAAAGAACCAGTGCAAATTGAACCAGAGACAACAGAGATGGTCCCTGTTCTTTGAGAGATTCAATTTCCGCATTCACTATGTGACCCCTAAACAGACCAAACAAGCTGATGCCTTGTCTAGAAAGCCTGAGTATGTCAGAGAAGGGGAAGGACTTTCGGAGACTCGGTTGCTAAAAGCTGAGAACTTTGCTGCCGCGGGCCAAGTCGCGGCGCCACCCCCGGTGAGTAAACCTGACCCAGGGGACAAGAGAACTCTGAGTGATCAGATTCAAGCCCAGCAGAAGGGAGACCCTTGGGTGAAAGAGCAGATAACCAAGGGGGTCCAATTCCCTTTCCAAGTAAAGAACGGCTTGTTATACCGCCGTGACTGTGTTTATGTCTCCCCGGGGCCTGAGAGAGAGGACATTCTCAAACTTAGCCACGATAGCCGGGCCGCGGGGCATTTTGGACTGTTTAAAACATTGCAGTTGGTGCTTCGAGACTTCTGGTGGCCGAAGACGCGCAGGGACATTGAGGCTTATGTCAGCACTTGCCCCGTCTGCCAGAGGGCCAAGAAGCAAGGGGGCAAGCCGGCCGGTTTGCTCCAACCACTTCCAACCCCCTCCGTGCCTTGGAAAATGATTTCAGCTGATTTCATCACTGACTTGCCCAAGTCCAAGGGTTTCACTACCATCCTAGTGGTGGTAGACTGTCTCACCAAGATGAGTCACTTCATACCATGTGTAGGGGTGCCTACTGCCAAGGAGACTGCTGATATGTTTGTACAACATGTGTTTCGCTTGCATGGACTGCCGCAGAGTTTGGTGACGGATCGGGGCCGCCAATTCACTTCCCAGTTCTGGCAGGCTGTTCAGAAGTTACTGGGAATTGAGACACGGATGTCTACGGTTCATCACCCCCAGACCGATGGGCAAACCGAAAGCGTTGGAACAGTATCTGCAGTGCTATGTAAACTATCAGCAGAACAATTGGGCGTCATTGTTGTCTTTGGCAGAGTTTGCTTACAACAATGCGACACAAGAATCCATCAAAGAGACTCCTTTCTTTGCCAACTATGGTCATCACCCCAGGTTCTACCCTCCGGTAGACCAGTCCGGGGACGTGCCAGCGGCAGAAGATTGGCTACAGGAGCTGACTGCGATGCAAGAAATGTTGCGCTCTCAACTGGACCAGGCAAAAGCGGATTACAAGCGGATGGCTGATCAGCGACGCCAGGAGGGTCCTGAGATTCAAGTAGGAGACAAAGTTTGGCTGTCTACTAAGAATTTGCCCACGCAAAGACCTTGCCGCAAACTGGATGCGAGATTCTTGGGACCTTACAAAGTGCTGGAAAGTGTGGGACCTGTGGCTTTCAAACTACAACTCCCGGCGGACATGAAGATCCACCCAGTCTTTCACCGTTCCCTGTTGTGGCCGGCGAAGGGGGTGCGGCCTGATGTGACGCAGCCGCCACCCCCTCCTGTGATGCGAGATGGCGAGGAGGAGTTTGAGGTCCAGGACATCCTGGATGCTCGCATCAGATACCGGAAGCTGGAGTATCTGATTGACTGGAAGGGTTTTGGACCGGAAGAGCGTTCTTGGACGCCGGCTCGAGATGTTCATGCCCCGGACATTGTTGCCCGTTTTCACCGCAAGTATCCGGACAAGCCCAAGCCTCGCGGGCGGCCTAGGAGGGCCCTGGGGGATAGTGTAGCAACCCAGTTCCCTTTCGTGCCTGGGGGGCAGGGGGCAGCCCCGGGGGTCCCAATTGCATTAGGGCCCGCTGCAGCTGATGAGGATTTGGAAGAGGGGGATGATGGGGCAGTGGGGTCTGTTTCCCCTGTAGAAAGTTTAGCATGGGATGATGAATGGCCAGATGGTTATGAGAACTGGGAAAGTTAGGCTGATTTGGAAAGTGCTGACTCTGATGATTATGAGCTGCCAGGTAGTTTCGGGTCTCAGGAAAGGGTCAGAGAGATAGTGGAGAATGAGCCCATGGAGGCCGAAGGGGAGTTCGGATCTCATGAAGATAACGACCCAGGTGCTGGGAGGCAAGGACAGAGCTTTGATAGGAGACGGGCATCGAGTCTAGCAGGAGAGACTGGCACCTCAGCCTAGAGCGCCAGAGAAGCGCTAGATCCCGTAGCACAGATTGGCGCCACAGCCTAGAGCGTCGGGGGCTGCGCCAAGGGAATTAAGTGTAGGATCCGTGAGAACGGATCCTCAGTAGCTCGGCCACTTCTGTTCTACAAGGAAGTGAAGCGAGCGAAGGTCCACGGAGCCACATTCTGGCTCGTGCCATGCCAAGAAGTTTCTTGGGCCCCGTTTGAACCTTGCCTTGTTCCCTGATCCGCATTGTTTTGCGGAGCTTCTGCCAAGCCTTTGCCAAGCTATTTACCTTTGGATTTACTACAGACTCGTTACTTTGGATTGAACTTTTGATACTTTTTATGGACAATTTACCTTTTCACCTGTTTCATATTATTCAATAAATAGTTAGCTGATTACCGTCTCTGTGTGTGTGATTAAGGGGCTGGGCCGAGACCCTGCATCGTGACAATATGGCACAATTGTATTTATCCTGAATTGATACTATGGGATCCTGGGATATGCATTTTAATGTGGCACCTACGGTTTTTGTACAGAAAGCTAATGTCCTCATAAAACTACGATTCCCCTAATTCCATACTTTGTAGCTATGACAGTTAATGTGGTGTCAAGCTGCATTAACTCTACAGTATAGATAAATATTGAGTTGTAGCTAGAAAAGAACAAAGGGTGGATCAAAGACTTAAGTCTGTTCTTTTAAGTAATCAAGCAACAGAGCATAGAACGTGCTGTTGTGGTGACTCCCACACTTGATCTCATGGTCTTCATAGCCTTGCCCACGCAGACACGCACTGTTCCCTCAGCTTCTCTCTTAGTCCAGTTATAGGAACACAGGCAGCTGTGGAAACGTAAGTAATATAACAGCTCCTTTCTTGGTAAATGTGATGGTGAAATAAGAAGACCGATAGCTCAATTCCCGATATTTACATTTAAAAGAGCACTAGGGACATTTACATTTTCTCTTGTGATTTTTTTATGTCATTGGCAATGTCTGTGAGAGGCCAGGGAGCATAAAATGCACACATCTTCAACTTCAGCTCATGCAGAGTCAAATCCAAGGAGACAGGTGTTCTGCTTAAAAGAAGGACTCTTGCAAGACTACATGTGACGTGGATAACATAGGCTCTCCAAGGCAGCTATTTTGGGGTTTCTCCCACTTCTTCCAAAGCCACTTTGTGGCTGCCTCAACTACTTTTCTCCCCACACTGTAAATCAAGGTCCTCAAACTGTTGGAGGGCTGGATTATAAGTTGGAAAAAAACCCATGAATGAATTCCCATGCACCTTGCACATATCTTATTTGGAGTCCAAAAACACTTTAAACGATACAATAATTAAAATGAAGAACAACTTCAACACATACAAACTTAGTATTTCAAAGGGAAGTGTGGACATGCTTTTGGCTGATGAAAAAGGGTTGTTTCAAAATTTCAATTTTCAAAACTTCTTTCCTGTTCCCTTCTGGAAATTTTTTAATTATGACATTATTTCTTCTCTGGTCATCTTGCATAACTTTTTTTTCATATCTGAATGTGTATTGTCACTTTGCTGAATCCTCTGTTTGAGTACTTTCTGTATATATATTTCCATATATATTTTTAAGTACTTTGTATAGCCTGGTATTTGTCATCTTAAATTTTCCTTTCTACTCCCAATTGCTCCTTCATTTCTTTGCAGTCGTCCTGGATGTCAATTTTCGAAGCTTTACTATCTTCTCTCTTCTTTCCTCACCACTCTCTTTCTTTTTCAAACATCAGGTTCAATTCCCTTGTTTTCTTATCACCCTCTTCATTAATTAATTCTATTACTTCACTTAACAACTGATTATTATCCATTTCTTTCTTTTCACTACTTCCTTCTCCTGTAATTAAGGAAGGGAGTGGTATGGAAGTAAGTGTGGCAGACTGTTTCCCCTTGGTCCCCTTAGTCTGCAGAGGACACCTTCTCAAAAACTTCTCAACAACTTCTCCTTCAATGGGAAGTGTGGGTATGCTTTTGCCAGATGACAAAGGGTTGTTGTTGTTGTGTGCTTTTAAGTAATTTCAGACTTAGGTTGGCCTTGAGTGAGGGCCGGGTAAATGCCCTGGAGGGCCATATCTGCCCCACGGGCCATGGTTTGGAGACCCCTGCTGTAAAAGTTGGGTGCAAATTCACCTCCTTTGTAGGAGTCTGAAAGTCAGTCAGTGAATTTGTTGCATCAGCCAAAAGTCATGGTCCTGCTTCATCTGGGAAAAAAAGGAACAGAATTCAGGGAACTACATACCGACTGAGGCCCTTCCCCATAGCTGAATAAAATCCCACAATTTTTTTATTTGAATTGGGATGTATGGCAGTGTGGACTGAGATAACCCAGTTGACAGCAGATATTGTGGGATTTTTGCCTTCTGGGTCATAGCTTGCAACGTCCATCCTTTTAAAGCCTTTTTTTGCCCGGAAGGCAGAAGACGCACATTTTTGGTTTGAATTGGGATATATGGCGGAGTGTGGACTAAAGAGACCCAGTTC
>JARBWK010002305.1:0-15475 GCA_030556195.1 Anolis apletophallus
ATTTACCAGCTGTTAGGATTTCTGAGAGTTGAAGGCCAAAACATCTAAGGACCCACAGGTTGAGAACCACTGCTCTAGAATATCTCGAACTGAAGTTGTCAGCATTTCTATCTAGTTCTGCTGGCTGCTGGGAGAGCAACGTGATTCCTACATTTGGCATAAAGATAAAGAAGATCCATGCCCAGCTGTGTAGTTGGATTACTGACATGAGTAGAAAAGAAGATTTATGCATTCTAGATCTGTTGATCAGTTTATCTCAGATTATCTGGCAGTGTAGACTCATATAATCCAGTTTAAAGCAGAAAACCTGGGATCAGATCCTGGGATATAGGGCCTGCCTGCAAGGGCCCTGAGTCAGACTATTAGTTTTGTTAACTCAGGGTGCATCTATTCTGTAGAATTAATGCAGTTTGATACTACTTTTAACTACCATAACTCAATGCTGTGGGTTTTACAAAGTCTTTCACCTTCTCATTAAATATTTACTACATTTTTCCACTTCACAGAGTGTAACTATCTTTTCCTCTTAGTCACATCATCTCATGACATGTCCAAAGTAGGATAGCCTGGTTTAGTCATCTTGGATTCTACTGAAAGGTCAGGGGTGGCTTTCTGGGACCTTAGTCTTTTTGCCTTTTAAAAAATTGTCTTTTTAGCAGGACATTGTATCCAAAGAATTGCTTCCAGCACCACATTTCAAAGGAGATGATTTCCCTCCTCTCAACATTCTTCACTGCTTTCATATGTTTTGATTTCAGATAGAAAATGAAAAGTTATATTAAATTATTGCAAGCAAGTCATAGCTAGTCACAGCAAGTGCCAGGGTGCATGCATTTTGAATACTCTTTTGTTATGCCACATGCTATTTTAAACCAGGTTGTCGTGGGCCTGTCTTCCACTGCTGGACCTATTTCCTGCCCCTGCTACATTTTCATTTGTATGGACCAGCCACCCATGACATCCTAGGGAAATGAGAGCAAATCCAAACATCATTCCCTCTGGCAGGAAGGCAGGAGATAAAATCATTTCTTGTTTAAGATGAGGTCCATTTTTCTCCCATTATTGTCCATACTGGTCAGCTCATAAATACCTATTTTAATTAAGTGATGCAAAATACAATTATTTACATAGTGAGCTTGCAAGAAATTTCTGTATTATATATTTCTTTATATGCAACAGATGTTGTTTTTCTCCCAAGTGGTGAAGTTTTGTGGTGTATGCATGAAATAGCTCGAGATCATGTAAGTTCAATGTGTTTCCTTTGGTTCTGGCTACAGGCATGTATCCAAGCCTAAGCTTGAGAACCTTCTAGATTTTTGGGTGCATCTATACAGTAGAACTAATGCAGCTGGCACCACTTTAACTTCCATGTCTGAATGCTATAAGAATCCTGGGATTTATAGTTTGGTGAGGCACCAGCACTCTTTGGAAGAGGAGGCTAAAGACATTTAAAACTACTGTTCTCATGATTCCATAGCACTGCACCATTGATATCAAATTGCACAGTGTTGATGTACACATAGCTTTATTTATTTATTTATTTATTTATTTATTTATTTATTTATTTATTTATTTATATGTCGCTCTTCTCACCCCAAAGGGGACTCAGAGCGATTTACAAGTAAAATGTAAATACAATATATTATATTATTGCCATAGCACAATATTAATATTATATATTACATTGTACTATAACATTATACTGTAATATTATTAGTAGCATTACATGTAACATCTATATATATAAAGGAGACACGGTCGTGGGATGTCGTATATGCACGGCCAAACCATAACCCCCCCAAACACAAATCCCACGACACACATTCCCCCCAGACCACGAGGTACAGACATAACACAAAAACCCACCTCACCAACTTGCAACCCCAAAAAACAGCCCCCCAAAACCTCCCATTGACTCCCGTTTGCGCTTTTCATAGCGAGCCACAGACAGGGGAGAACAATCACAAGATGCGCACAGCTGCCAGCTCCCTAATAGACCCCAACCCATCTCTGCCACCCTCTCTCCCCACTCACCGGGACCTCTGCAGCCACACCGGTGACGCAAAGAACCACCTCTCGCTATCCTCGCTCTTCACCACACGCCCCCGGTCCCAAACAGCTCTAGGCCGCGACTACACTTCCCAGAAACCACCGCATAAACCGAAAGTGGCCATGCCGGGTTTCTGGGAAGTGTAGTACAAAAGCACCCAGCACACAAAAAGGGGCGGGTCGCGACGTTGCTGCCCATGTGCGCCAGGACGGAAGGTGAGCGAGACGGCATTTCTCCGCTGCCCGTTCCCGCTAGCTGGCCGCGCCAGAAAGAAGGTCAGTTCCCGAGCTACCTTCTTTCAGGCGCGGACACCGCAAACGCGAGGACACGGCGGAGGCCGGAGCGCCGATCTCCGGCCCTGCCTTCCGCCCTCCGGCGTGCCCCACCGCTGCGGTCCGCGCCAGAAATGTAAGCTCCGGCCCTTACCTTTGCTTCAGGAGCGGACGCCAGAACCGCGGGGGAACACTAACTGAGGTAATGACACAGAGGGAGGCCTGAGAGAGAAGGGGGAGAAAGAGGGGGGGAATGACACAGAGAGACAGGGCAGGACAGAGAGAGAGGGAAAGACACACCGAAAGAAAGGGGGGGAAGGGGGAAATCAGGCAGCGAGAGAGAGGAGGGAGAGAGAGAGAGGGGAAAGTGAAACAGAGAGAGGGGGGAGTGTACATACACACATACATACAGAAACACATACATACACATACAGACAGACACACAGACACACACATACTCAGAGAGACAGGGAGGAGTGTACATACACACATACAGAAATACATACATACACATACATACAGACACACAGACACATACATACTCAGAGAGAAAGGGGGGGGTACATACACACATACATACAGAACACATACACATACAGACAGACAGACACAGACATACATACTCAGAGAGATACAGACAGGGGAGTGTACATACACACATACATACAGCAACTCATACATTCACATACAGACAGACACACAGACACATACATACTCAGAGAGACAGGGGGGAGTGTACATACACACATACATACACACATACATACAGAAACACATACAAACACATACAGACAGACACACAGACACACACATACTCAGAGAGACAGAAATACAGACACATACATACACACATACATACAGAAACACATACATACACATACAGACAGACACACAGACACATACATACTCAGAGAGACTGGGGGGAGTGTACATACACACATACATACAGAAACACATACATACACATACAGACAGACACACAGACACATACATACTCAGAGACATGGAGGAGTGTACATACACACATACATACAGAAACACATACATACACATACAGAGAGACACACAGACACATACATACTCAGAGAGACTGGGGGGGTGTGTACACATACATACAGAAACACATACATACACATACACACACAAACACATACATACATACATACAGACACATACATACATACACATACATACAGAAACAGACACATACATACTCAGAGAGACTGGGGGGAGTGTACATATACACATACATACAGAAACACATACATACACATACATAAAGACACACAGACACATACATACTCAGAGAGACTGGGGGGAGTGTACATACACACATACATACAGAAACACATACATACACATACAGACAGACACAAAGACACATACATACTCAGAGAGACAGGGGGGAGTGTACACATACATACAGAAACACATACATACACATACAGACAGACACACAGACACATACATACTCAGAGAGACAGGGGGGAGTGTACATACACACATACATACAGAAACACATACATACACATACAGACAGACACACAGACACATACATACTCAGAGAGACAGGGGGGAGTGTACATACACACATACATACAGAAACACATACATACACATACATAAAGACACACAGACACATACAAACTCAGAGAGACAGGGGGGAGTATACATACACACATACATACAGAAACACATACATACACATACAGACAGACACACAGACACATACATACTCAGAGACGGGGGGGAATGTACATATACACATACATACAGAAACACATACATACACATACATAAAGACACACAGACACATACATACTCAGAGAGACTGGGGGGAGTGTACATACACACATACATACAGAAACACATACATACACATACAGACAGACACAAAGACACATACATACTCAGAGAGACAGGGGGAGTGTACATACACACATACATACAGAAACACATACATAATAATAATAATAATAATAACTTTATTTCTTGTGAGTCGCCCTCCACCGATGGTGCTCCGGGCGACTTACATCATTTAAAAAAATACATTTAAATAAAAACACGGGTTCAAAGAATCACAAAGGGCCCAATCCCCAAGATTAGTCAATCCCCAAACGCCTGGCGGAAGAGCCAAGTTTTCAGCTCGGACAGGAATCTGGCTGGGGCCGATATGGCCCTAAGAGCAGGCGGAAGTGTATTCCAGATTACAGGAGCCACCACAGAGAAAGCTCTCCGTCGGGTCTTTGTCAGCCGGGCCTCTCTCACCCCTGGGATAACTATACAGTCACCATTTATTTCACGCGATGGTCTTTCACTGTGTTGGTCTATTAACCGGTCGCCCAGATAGGCTGGTCCGGTTCTTTGCCGTGCTTTGAAAGTTATCGCCATGAGTTTATAGACCACTCTGAACTCTGTAGCGAGCCAGTCAAGAGCTTATAGGATTGGCGAGATATGGTTCCTAGCCGAAGCCCCGGAGATGAGTCTGGCCGCTGCATTCTGGACAAGTCTCAGCCTCCGAGTCGTGGACAGCGGTAGACCCGCATACAGGGCATTGCAGTAGTCAAGACGGGAGACTACGGTGGCATGTATCACGGTCTTCAGCGCCTCTGATGGTAGGTAGGGGGCCAACCGTCGGGCCCTGCGGAGATGAAAAAAAGGCGCCCTTGGCTGCAGCCTGGATCTGGACTTCCATCGTCAGCCTCTCGTCCAGAATCACTCCCAGGCTCTTCACCGCCGGAGCCGGGGACAGGGGCTCGCCTTCAAAGAGTGGTAATGGTGAGTGAGGGTCGGGTCGACCGGGCCAGAGGATCTCCGTTTTTGCTGGATTGATTTTTAGTCTGTGTGCTCTAAGCCAGTTTGTCACCGCCCTTAGTCCCTGACTGAAGCTTTCAGGCACCGACGACATCCCTGGATCGAGCTTCAACAACAGCTGTGTGTCATCGGCGTATTGGTAGCAGCTGAAACCATGACTCCTAGCAATACTGGCCAGGGGCTGGACATAGATGTTAAAGAGGGTGGGGGACAAGATGGCACCCTGAGGGACCCCGCACTCCAACCCGCATTTCCTGGAGACCTTGCCCTGTCACTCGACCCGCTGCGAGCGGTCCCGCAGGAACGATCCTAGCCAAGTCAGAGCCTTATCTTGGATCCCGGAAGCAGCCAGGCGGCGGAATCATGGTCGACGGTGTCGAAAGCCGCGGTTAGATCTAAAAGGACCAGGACTGCCGAGCCCCTCCGTCCAGCTGGCGGCGGAGGTCATCTGTAATCGCCACCCGGACGGAGTCCACACCATGACCCGCGCGGAAACCCGACTGGGACGGGTCCAGGCCCCGGATTGGTTTAAAAAGTCACGCAGCTGGCTTTCCACCGCTCGCTCTAGTAGCTTACCCAGGAAGGGCAGATTGGCAACGGGCGTAGCTCGCCGGTTCGTCGGGAGTCGAGGTTCGCCTTTTTCAGGAGAGGCGAACTCTGGCCTCCTTCAGGGACTCTGGGAAAGTGCCTGTATCCAGGAAAGGTTCACCAGGTCCCTCAGAGCGTCCGATATGGTGTCAATGCAGGACTTGATTAAGTGCGATGGGCAGGGGTCCAGGGGGCAGGTCGTCGCTCTTGCCACGGACACCAGCTTTTTCACCTCTTCCGGCGTTAGTGGCCTGAATTCGGTGACATACACATACAGACAGACACACAGACACATACATACTCAGAGAGACAAGGGGGAGTGTACATACACACATACATACAGAAACACATACATACACATACAGACAGACACACAGACACATACATACTCAGAGAGATGGGGGAGTGTACATACACACATACATACAGAAACACATACATACACATACATAAAGACACACAGACACATACAAACTCAGAGAGACAGGGGGGAGTATACATACACACATACATACAGAAACACATACATACACATACAGACAGACACACAGACACATACATACTCAGAGAGACTGGGGGGAATGTACATATACACATACATACAGAAACACATACATACACATACATAAAGACACACAGACACATACATACTCAGAGAGACTGGGGGGAGTGTACATACACACATACATACAGAAACACATACATACACATACAGACAGACACACAGACACATACATACTCAGAGAGACAGGGGGGAGTGTACATACACACATACATACAGAAACACATACATACACATACAGACAGACACCCAGACAAATACATACACACATACATACACATACATACACACACACATCCATACACATACACACACAACTACATGTAACGACTCTTCAATGCACGGTAGGGATCACACGTAGACGTCGGTTTGGTCCAACACGATTTTATTGAAGGTACGGCACCCGTGAAGCTAAAGCGCCGGCCCGCCACCCAAACACACCTTATATACCCCAGTGCCCCTCCCCTACCCATTGCAATGTCCAAGCAATGTGTCATCATGTTCGATGAATCAGCAATCCCAGTAGTCCATAGGGGCATGACCCGGGGTCACAGGGAGCGACGTCATGAGTCCAAATGTCCAATGTCCAAACCCCGAGGAGTTACCTCACTTCCTCCCAGGCACCTGGAAGTTACTCCACTCCCAGGCTGACTCAGCAGTCCCATGCACACATGGCCAAGGTCACTCCAGGAACTGGGCCAAAGGTCGATGCTGCCTCATGACAGATTGGGAGCCTGACCTTCCCCAAAGCTCAGGTTCCCCAATCCTGACATAATGGTCTCTTCCACCTCGTCCTCCCCCTGAGGAAAACAAAACATCATTCAATTCTGTGGAGGAAATGGGCTTACATACTTTTTCAAAAAACTGCAATGGAAAGTTGGATGTACTTTCCCTAAACTCTTGGGCAACAGGAGGGTATAACCACTTTCCCAACCTTAAAAGGCCCTATAAATTTTGGACTTAACTTCTTTGATTTGTACCCTAGTCTCAAGTTCTCCGTGGACAGCCATACCAAATCCCCCTCTGCATATTCCTCCCCCTCCTGCCGCTTGTGATCTCCGAACAATTTATATGAGCGTTGCGCTTTCTTCAAAGCCTCCGTCACCTCCTTCCAAACCTCCTGGGCTCGCACTTTCCACCCCCTTTGCCTCCTTCCCTTGTATCTCCAACAGCTGCGCAAAGGGGCCACTTCCTGCCCATAAACAATCTCAAAGGGCGATCGTCCAGTAGAAGAGTGGATAGAACTATTGTATGCTACCTCAGCATAAGGAAGGAGATCTGACCAATTATTCTGCTCCTGATTACTGAAAACTCTTAAATAAGTCCCCAACGATTTTTGCACTCTCTCTGCAGCACCATTACAACAAGGATGATAAGCAGATGTCAGTTTCCTCTGTGCCCCCAATCCTTCCAAAAACTTGCTCCAAAACTGAGCAGTAAACTGGACACCCCTATCACTCAACACCTGCTCCGGACAACCATGCAACCTATACACATGCTGCACATACAATTCTGCCAATCGTTCCGCAGACGGCAGCCCCTTCAACGGTATAAAATGAGCCTGCTTAGAGAACATATCTAGAACTGTCCAAATATACCGATAACCCCTACTCGACGGCAATTCTCCTACAAAATCGGTACTAACATGCGTCCATGGCCTTGTTGGATCAGCAACCACCTGTATCAACCCCTGCGGCCGGGCAGAGGGAACCTTATTCTTAGCACACACTTCACAACTTGCCACATGATGCCTAATTTCTACTTTCATACCTGGCCACCAGTACCTCTTCTTGATAGCCAACACGGTCTTAGTAATCCCCCAATGTCCAGCCGTCTTATGATCATGATGCATTTCCAACACCTTCTTCCTCAGCACCTGAGGTACATACACTTTACCTCCTATCATCCACAACCCTTTCAACTTCACACATTCTTTCTCATGTTCCCTCAACCACAAGTCTTCTGCACAACCTCTTTGCAACTCTAAACTCCATTTATCCACTATCTTCTCTTCCTTCTCATCCTCTAACTTCTTCTGAGATCGGGTTTGCACTGCACACCCCCACTGTTCCTTGGAAAAAACCTCTCCCTCCTTGTGCAGCCCATTCTCTCCTACACTAGGATATCTAGACAAGGCATCCGCCACCACATTTTCTTTTCCCTTGATATGCTGCAACTTAAAATTGAACCTATTGAAAAATTGCGACCACCTCACTAACTTTGGAGACAATTTCTGAGGTTTCTTAAATAGCCCAAATTTTGATGGTCCGTCATAACTACAAATGGGAACGCTGCCCCTTCCAAAAACTGACGCCATGTCACTAACGCATTCTTAACTGCAAATGCCTCCTTCTCCCACACAGGCCATTTACGTTCATGCTCACCAAATTTTTTAGAAAAGTAAGCACAAGGTCGCAATTTCCCCTGATCATCCTCCTGTAACAAAGCACCCCCATAAGCCCAAGCGGAGGCGTCACATTGAACCACAAAAGGTCGATTCACATCTGGATGCAGCAATAAAGGGCCCTCAGTGAAAGCCTTCTTCAACTTAACAAATGCTTCCTGACAATCCTGAGTCCAGTCAATCACCGCACCTGGCGATCTGACTTTCCTGGACTCCCCTTTACCCTTGGTTTTCAACAGCTCAGTGAGCGGGAGGGCTATCACTGCAAATCCTGGGATAAAAGTCCGGTAAAAATTTGCTAACCCTAGAAAGGCTTGCAACTGCCGGCGTGTGCGCGGAGCCTCCCAGCTCAACACGTCCTCCACCTTCGCCGGGTCCATAGCCACCCCACTCGCCAATCCGGTACCCTAAAAAATCAATCCAATTTTTACTAAATTCACATTTACTCAACTTTGCAAATAAACTCGCTTGCCTCAACCGCTCCAACACCTCACGCACTAACTTCACATGCTCTTCTTTCGTACTGGTCGCTACCACAATGTCATCTAAATAAACGAACACCCCTTATACAAAAGGGGGTGTAACACCTCGTTGATTAACTGCATAAACAGACCTGGAGACCCTGCTAAACCGAATGGCATTACGAGCCATTCGAATAATCCGAGAGGGCACGAGAACGCTGTCTTCCATTGGTCACTTTCTTTCACACGAATCATATGGAATGCGTCAATCAAATCTAGTTTTGTGAAAAACTTACAACCTCCCAACAGTCCCAACAGATCCTTAATCAACGGTAAGGGGTAGCAGTTTGTTGTACTAACGGCATTCAACCCCCGATAGTCAATGCACAATCTCAGTCTCCCATCTTTCTTTTCCCTGAACAACACTGGTGCAGCCAAAGGGGATTCCGATCGTCTGATAAACCCTTTCTTCAAATAATCATCTATTTGCTCTCTTAATGCGACTTTTTCTTTGACTGTCATTGCGTAGATTTTTGGCTTGGGTAAAACTGCCCCCTCTTTCACCTCTATACTGCATTGTACGTTCCTAACAGGTGGAAGCTTTTGGGCTAACTTAGGGTTAAACACGTCAGCGTAATCCCAATATTCTTGGGGCACTCCTTTCACTTCTTTACTAACACCCTTCTCAACATTAGGGGCACATTGAACCGTCCCAGCCTTCCAGTCGATCTTGGGGTTCACCTTTTCTAACCAGGGCATACCCAACACCACCTCATGCCCTTTTATGGGAGCCATAACAAAATCAATCCCTCCTTCCCACGGCCCCACTCGCCCGGTTAACCCCTTTGTCCCCACAGAGAAAGGACCCCCTTCAATCATTGTCCCATCTAGCTGTTTAAAGGTGACTGGAGTTTTTAACGGTTTTGTGTCACCCCCCAACTCTTCTACTAATTGTGGAGACATGATATTCTCTGAACATCCACAATCTACTAAAGCTTCCTTTTTTACAACAAGATCACCCTTAACCAATCCCAAAATACATTGAATATTACTTCTCACCCCCTCTTTTGGGTTTTCAACATTGTCCACCACCGCAGCCTTAGCGGCAGCCACTCTCACTGCCGGCTTCTGGGGGCATTGATAAGCATAATGTCCGGACTGGTTACAAGCATAACAGCGGACTCGGCTCAATGTGGGTTTCTTGTTGCCACTGGGACGGCTGTCGCTGACCCGCTTAACTTCAACAGCTTTGGGTCTGCTCTCACTCCAGGCACGACCCATGCCTCGCGACCTCATGGGTTGGGCTCGCCGCCTCTGCACCTGGGCCAAGATCCCTTCGACGTTGCCAGCTAGTTGAATCCATCTGTCGATGTCTCCCGGGTCATCTCGGTGAAGACACCACTCCAGGATCTCCTTGCGCAACCCATCTTTAAACAGCTCTAGCAAGGTAGCTTGCGACCACTCAGCTACTTTTCCGGCGAGACCCATAAATTCTTCAGCATATTCAGTTACTGACTTGGCACCTTGGGTCAAGCACCTTAACGCCTCCTTCGCTTTGATCCTTTCCAAAGGATCTCGAAATCTGTTCTTGATGGCATGCAGGAACCTCCTCACCGACCCCAGGCAGGGATCTCGTCGATCGTGGCACTGTACATACCACTCGGCAGCTCGACCCTTAAACACAGCACCAATAGCTCTAACCTGGCTGCTTTCGCTGGGATACAAATGTCCATAATCTTCCATATGGTCTTGTACTGCTGCAATAAAGAAGGCAACTTTAGATGCCTCTCCCTCAAATTCCACACGCAATGGCTCCTTTTTCATTCGGCCTCCAAACTCTTGAGAAGCCATTCTCGGCCCCGGCAACCTTCCAGGCCTTGTAATACCTCTTCCCATCCCGGCTGATGGGACCCTCGGACCTCTCCTTGGACTTCTCGGACAGTCCTCTCCCATCATCCTCACTCTCGACGGAGATCTAGGATGTGCCGGGATAGGATTCTCTCGCTCTCGGCTTTGGCTCCTCACCCCCGAAGGAGATTTAAGATGCTCACCAGATGCTCCATCCATCCAGGTATAATAGGTAAAATCTCCACCTCCCGGGGCTTGCCAGATCGATTCTCTCTGGTCCTTCTCATCCATCCTCTGGGACATCCGGCTTACCATCTGCACTACTGCCTCCAATTTGCAGTTCAACACATCAATCTCCGATGGTGACTCCGGCTCTGGGGTCTCACTACCCCCTCCTGTTGCCAGGTTCAACAGCCCACTCCGAGACCGCTTCACACGATCTTCCTGGATCCCTTCCAGGCGAGCGCCCCTGCACTCCTCCGCCTGGTCTTCCAAGCGAGCCTCTCGGTGCTCCACTTGCCAAGCCTCACTCCTCTTCTTCGCTCGGCAAGCAACCATCTCCTCCACCCGAGCTTGCCACAGTTCCTCTCCTTCACGGAGTCTCCTCTCCCGGGCCGCCAACTCTCGGGATACATCTGGACTTCCTACTCGGTCAAGAGTGGTCCACTCCCACTCCTGAGTTCTCCGGATTTCTTCATTATCATCTAAAATCCAGCTGTCCAGATACTTCTCCTCGTTCCACGCCAACCTCGCCATCGCTGGGATAGTTGGTCAGGGGCTTTAGCTTCTGTAACGACTCTTCAATGCACGGTAGGGATCACACGTAGACGTCGGTTTGGTCCAACACGATTTTATTGAAGGTACGGCACCCGTGAAGCTAAAGCGCCGGCCCGCCACCCAAACACACCTTATATACCCCAGTGCCCCTCCCTACCCATTGCAATGTCCAAGCAATGTGTCATCATGTTCGATGAATCAGCAATCCCAGTAGTCCATAGGGCATGACCCGGGGGTCACAGGAGCGACGTCATGAGTCCAAATGTCCAATGTCCAAACCCCGAGGAGTTACCTCACTTCCTCCCAGGCACCTGGAAGTTACTCCACTCCCAGGCTGACTCAGCAGTCCCATGCACACATGGCCAAGGTCACTCCAGGAACTGGGCCAAAGGTCGATGCTGCCTCATGACAGATTGGGAGCCTGACCTTCCCCAAAGCTCAGGTTCCCCAATCCTGACACTACATAAATACACATACATACACACACATATATACACACATACACACACACATCCACACCCATACATACACACATACAAACACACCCAAACACACACACATACATACACACACACATACAAACACACATACACATATATACAAACACAAAACACATTGTCCAATCAATTCCAACCCTAACATAACCACACTTCCACACATCTCCTAAATAGGGCACAGCAACGCGTGCCGGGTACAGCTAGTAAAATATATAATTGTAATATCATAGTAGTAGTATTACATTGTATTACATTATAATATTAGCAATATTATGTGTATATATATTATATTATATTATATTGATTATATTATATTATAAGCACAGTGTAGGAGGCAAGGTGGAACTGCCTTCCTGACCCCTCTCTTCACTCTGATCTCAGAGCAACACATAGTGTGGGGGGTCCCAACTGATGACACTGGAGGCAAGATGGAACTGCCTTCCTGCCCCCCCCCTCCTCTCTGGTTGATTGAGTAGTGAATGGCCAACTCTAGCTGTAATGGATAATGTGGATCTCCCCAGAAGCCTAGTGTTTTTTTTCTAGTTGTGTGTAACATGCTTACTCAAAGGAGTAGGTGCTCTCTTTGTGCCAATGCTGAAGTTAAGAGCCAACTGAAATTTCAAAAAACTGGGGGGGGGGATCAATGCTCCAGTCAATTTAATGCTGTAGACTAACCTGGCAGAAAACAGAACTGGAATTCATCAAATGTCTGTAAACTGATAACAGGTAGACACTCTGGGAGCCCATTTGCCTCAGAGGAACAAAGAGCATGGGAATCTGCTAAAGGTGTGACTCTAATCTAAAGGTGGCAACTCCTTTACCACTTCTATCTCTGTATCCTGAATATTATGGTTAGTTCAAGCTAGTTCAGACCCAATGAAGCATTGGGATTTACCTAGATACTTACTGTCCTATGACGCTACTTTAAAATACTACTATCCTTTAGAACAGTGTTTCCTAACCTTTTGAGCGCGGCACACTTTTAACATTAAAAATCCGGGGCACACCACCAAAATGACACAAAATGACACTCTAACACAGTAAAGAACGGTTGGGGATGGTGGCCTGCTGGGAGCAGCTGCTGGGAGTGCCAAAGCCGGGGGGAGGGGGTGGAACCAGGCTGTGCCATGCCCCTCCCCTCCCCCTGGCTTCACCTCTCCCAGCAGCTGCTCCAGCCTTGAGGGGGCAGTGCCAAGCCAGCTTTGCCAGAGCCAGCACAATGCTGGCTTGGCACTGTCCCCTCAAGGCTGGAGCAGCTGCTGGGAGTGCTGAAGCCGGGGAGGGGGAGAGCCATGCCGCGCCATGCCCCGCCCTCCCCAGCTTCAGCTCACCTACAGGCCGTGCCATGCTCCGCCCCTCCCCTTCAGCTTCAGCTCTCCTCCAGAGGAGGAGCATGAGCGGTGAATGGGCTTCAGTGGGCGGGGGCTCCTCCTTCACACAGCTTCAGCGAGCGAGGGGCAAGAGTCATGGTGGGAGTCATGGCGGATTGGAGGCTGGCTGGGGAAACAGCCGAAGGAGGCGGCTCGGTCCCTTCTTCTTTTTCTTCAACACTGCTCCGGCCCTTCCTCCTCCTCCCCCAAGCAGCAGGAGTTCGGCAGGAAGGGGGGGAGGAAGGGGGGAAGAGAGCTTTTCTCGTGGCACAGCAGGAGGTCCATCACGGCACACTAGTGTGCCACGGCACACTGGTTGAGAAAGACTGCTTTAGAAGGCTACCAGTACACCATTAAACTACATCCTTCTTGCTCATTATCTATCCTCGATTAGAATTCATTCAGCTTTTATCTCAGTCAGTTCAAGAAGGACTGTGATCTGTCGGCCATTCTTAAAAATCTTAAATCAAAAGGGGGTCACTTTACACGGGCAGTGCTCAAACTGTTTGAAGCTAAGTCATTAGCCCAATTCTTGTATGGGGCTCAGATGGGCCCCTTCCTCAGTTTTGCCCTATTAGAGCTGGTTCGGTCAACGTTTCTGAGATCGGCCTTGCAGATACCTAAATGCATCTCTAATGCCACCCTGCAACTGGAGACAGGCTCTATAAGGGTGGAAGCTAGGGTGTGGGTGGCCATACTCAACCTCTGGCTCAGAATATCTTGTGCACCCCTTGGTCTTGCCCCACTGACCATGGAGGATGACTTCCAGTCCACGTCGAAAGCAGGCAGTAGCATCCAAAATCTCCTCATTGGGATATTCTCCAGGTATACTACTCACTATGTATTACAATCAAGCTAAAACACTTATTAAACAATGTACGTATCATTGACACAGAGCACCAACTGTGACTTTTAATTCCTGTGTTGGTCTATGACCGTAATAAATGATTTGATTTGTTGGGTCAGAAATGACCTTCTCCTCTGCATTGCTGAACCTCTTGGCAGAAGAAAGATGCTGAAGTCTAGGTTACATTGATTGTAACCTAGATCGGTCGTTCTTACAATCCTCAGAATGAATCTGAGCAGGAAATAGGAATGGCCCAGACTGGAATGGCTGCTCTGTTTGACTTGGATCTCTACCTAGGTTGCGTCTTGGGAGAAAAAAAAATCCTTTTCTTTTTAAGAGCTGGGCAACTAAACAGACAGCTCTTTGGCTGCTGGGATGCACCACCAGAGAAGCATTACACCGGGCTGGAAATACATCCACATAGTATTTCCCACCCTTTTATATATTTCCCCCTTTGCTCTCCCTTCCAGCCTCCCAGAGAGAATTGGCTTCCAAGACCAGCATCTGTCATCAGCCCCGAGCTCCACCTCAGTCCTTGATGATTCATCCCCTCTGGCTAAAAGGCTAAAAATTATAAATAAGTTGCCATCATAGCATCTGCTGGAGCACACATGTACCTTTTGTGGAATTATGAGCATCGGCAGCAAACCTGGCCAGCTGGAGTTTGAAGAGATTACTCTGCTTGGAATGCAACTCCCAGAATCCGCCTTGAATCTTTGCAACCACACGGATATTGTGGTCTTCAGCTCTGGGACTGGTCTTATTTGATTGTACGGGGAGTGTGGCAATAGAAGTGGATATTGCATATCGTGCTCACATTTATGTTACGTTGTACCCCCTCCCCAGTCCTTACCTCATACCTGTATAACTCCAAAGCTGTTTTTCCACTGTGTTTAAGTTAATATCATGTTGCAAAGTTCCTTTATGCCAATTTTGGATTGAATATATGTACCTAGATTGTTGTACATTAACCCCTAAAGGGTTT
>JARBWK010002306.1:0-15471 GCA_030556195.1 Anolis apletophallus
CAGTTAGCAGAGGCAGCAGCCAATCAGAACCCTGGCCCCTGGCACACTCAGCCAATTGGCTGCTGACACATCTCTCTCTCTCCAGTCAGCCCAGCATTTCAAATCCTCTCACTCTGGGCCCATCAGCCCCTCTGGCCTCTCCCTCCTCCTCCTCCTCTTTGCAGCCTGTCTCTCCTCCTCCTTCCTCTCCTCCTGGGGAGTCTTCTTCCCATTCCTTCTCCAAAGGGCCGAAGAGGGGCCAAAGGCCAAAACACCCAGAGGGAGGGCCGGAGTGGGCCCAGGCCTGTTTCACACACAGGTTGGCCCCCTCACACACGCGGAGACACACACACTGACTGAGAAGAAGGGAAACAACCCTTTCTCTAAGCTCTCAGGAGGCATCAGGAGATGGAGCCTGGCCTTGAGCCACGGAGGCCCTGGAGAAAAGGGGGCCTGGGCACGTGGGATTGGGGTCAGCACAAGGGAATGGGAGGGGGCATGGGGGAGGGGGGGGTAGGAGGGTGCTTTCAAATATAAGGAAGATGAAGCGTAGTAATTTTTTCTACTTTACTTTCCAAGCTCGCCAGAATGCGTGTATTTGCTTTCTTTTTCTTTCTATCCTTTCTTTACAGTCCTCATAATTCTTATCTAGTGCCTGTAGTAAGAGTAGAAAGAAAAAAACATAGTCTAAGAACATATTTTATTGTAAACGTAGATCAACATTAAGTTCAAACCTGCAATAATCTCGAATTTTAATCCAATTACTCCTTTCAAAATTTCTATTTTCCTTGTCTCTTAATGACTCGGTTAGCCAGTCCATTTGTATCCCATCCATAATGTTTAAGATCCGCTCTTCTTTTGTGGGGGCTCCACTCCATTTCCAATATTTAGCATATCATATCTTTGCAGCAGTCGTGGTGGTTATAACATTTTAAAATCCATTTTTGAGTCTTTGAAATCCGCTCTCCCTAATAAGAACGAGTCTGGTTTCCTTTCCATTCTGCAATTCAATATTTTCTCAATCTCTTTATGTATCATTTTCCAAAACCTTTTGGCTTTGGGACATAGCCACCATAAGTGGAAATATGTACCATTTTTCTCTCCGCAATTCCAACATTTTGGATTTGTATTTTTGTAGAATTTGGCAATTTCTCTGGATTTAAATGCCATCTATATATCATTTTTATCCAATTTTCTTGATATGAATAACAGTAAATTTCATTCATGTTTCTTTTCCAAATTGAGCGCCAAGTATTAATTTTTATTTTATATCCTACATTTCTAGACCATTTTTTCATAAATTCCCTATCTTGATCTTTTTCATTATCCCATTTTAATAGAATTTTATATAATTTCCCTACTAATTTGTCTTCTTTTTCCAAAATTATTTCTTCCATTTCGTTAATTTGGTCTTCAAACCCAATATTATCATCTACTTTGAATTTCTCTCTTAATTGTAGGCAAGGAAACCAGTCCCTTCTTTTCCCCTCTATGTCTAATTGTTCTTTTGATTTCAGTGTATATTTTTGCCCATTCCCACTTAACAAATCCTTGTACGTTCTCCACTTGCCACCATCAGGTTCCCTCGTCCTAGATGCCTCATTCGGTCAGAGAGGTCTTCTTTTCTATCATCCCTTTTTGTATTTTAGCCAAACTTTTAGTAGAGCGCTCCTTATGTGATGATTATTGAAATTTGCATCTGCCTTTAATTTATTGTAACACATATATCCATGGAAGCCGAATTTCAAATCGTGGCCTTCTAGATTTATAATCAAAACCACATCGTCTGCAAAGGCCTTGACTTTAATTTTCTCTTTCTTTATTTTCGTCTTCCCTTTTTCCATTCAGAGCCTGTTGAGGGAATTCTTTCCATAGAAAGACGAGCCAGGAAGAGCATCTTGGATCCAGTTTGCTTCTTCGACAAACAGTGGTTCCAACATGGAGAGACCCAGCTCACCTGGACCTGAAGCAGGACTTGGGAGCAGTGCAGCATCCTGGGACCTTTATAGTTTGGACGCACAGCACCAGCGCTTCAGGCAGTGCTCCTTCCGAGAGGGCGAGGGGCCCAGAGAGGTTTGCAGCCGCCTCCACTCTCTCTGCCGCCAGTGGCTGAAGCGGAGCAACACACCAAGGCGGAGATGCTGGACCTGGTGATCCTGGAGCAGTTCCTGAGCATCCTGCCCCCAGAGATGGGAGCTGGGTCCGAGTGTGGGGCAGAGACCTGTTCCCAGGCGGTGGCCCTGGCGGAAGGCTTCCTCCTGAGTCGGGCAGAGACGAGAAGCAGGAAGGACAGGTGAGGCATTTCCTCTTGGTTTCACTCACCTTGGGACTGATGGATAGGTTACACGTACATCCTGCCTTCCTTCCAAGATGGGGCCCATGTGAGGGAGAAGCCAGGCTCTGCTCCCTCGGCCTCTTTTCCCACCTGCTCTGCCCCTCCTGCTCTCACCTCCAGATCCACTGTGAGCTCAGTTGCTACTCTGCTCCAATTTGAGGACCCTGATCTTTCTCCATCCTACTTCTGGAATACTCTGTGCTCTTCCAGGCCCAAAATAACTGCATTGAAGTCATCCAATGGGGAGAAGTTGTTGTTGTTGCTATTATTATTATTATTATTATTATATTCAGCTGCTGGACATAGAGCCCAGTCTCCAAACAAAATGAAACAGGTTTGTTCATCACTTTAGCTGTGAATTCAAAAACTTCCTGTACCAAACTAAAGCTTTGTCACTATATTTAAAATCTTTTCTCTCCTCGAACATGGCCATACAGCCCGAAAAACCTACAGCAACCCAGTGATTCCGGCCATGAAAGCCTTCAACAATACATTGTTTTCTCTTAATTTCTAAACCTACTACATTATACAAAACACTCAGCCAATAGGAGTAGATGAAAAAGGAATAACTTTGCGGGTTCACAGTGCTTCTTAGGGACAGAGTTAGGGTTTCGTGCGGAAGAAGAAGAAAAAATCTTCTGAAGGTTTCTTTGAGCAAAAAGTTTGGGAACTGCTGGTGTGAACTAGAGTTTATCCCAAGCATAAGTAGGTGCTGCCTTGTTTGCTCTGGACACCAAAATATCTTGTAAGTGGTGTATAAGGACTGAAAAGCAGCATCATTTATGGCCGCAGAGATATGCTAAAATGGGACTGGGGTTGTTTGCCCATTTTCTTTCTATCCCATCAAACATCTTGCTTGCTTTTCCTGCCCCTTTCTTTCTACCCTCAGTAATTTCCCAATGTTTTTGCCTTGCAGGAGATCCTGGCAACAGCGCAAGGTCTTCCTGAGAAGATGGGAGGGAAAGACTCTTCTGAGCCCAGCCTGGGAAAAGGCCCTTCCCTCATTCAGGCCAAGCCGAGTGGAGCATTCGAGGAGAGAGCCACCCAGGAGAGCCTGCCAGAGGAAGTGCTCACTCCAGATTTCCTATGCCAGCGATTCAGGGACTTTGGCTCCAGGGAGACGTCAGGACCTCGGGAGGTTTGCAGCCGGCTGCACCTTCTCTGCCGCCAGTGGCTCCAACCAGAAAGGCGCACCAAGGCGGAGATGTTGGACTTGGTGGTCTTTGAGCAGCTCCTGGCTCTCCTTCCCTCCGAGATGTCGTCCTGGGTGAGGGAATGTGGGGCAGAGACCAGTTCCCAGGCGGTGGCCCTGGCAGAAGGCTTCCTCCTGAGCCAGGCAGAGAAGACGCAGGAAGAGGAGACGGTGAGCTCAGTTCATTCTGGCCATTTTGAGGGCCATCCGTATGTCTTGGCACGTTTTTTGAAAATAGCTCTGTGGTTTAAATTTTTTCCCCATCATACTACTTCTGGAATACTCTGTGTTCTTCCAGGTGCAAAATAACTGCATTGAAGTCCACCCTGATGTCCCTGAATCTCACTCAGGCACCACCCAGAGCCTCCAGCAGAAGGAGCTCAAGCAGGACGGAGATGGGGCTGCAGCCTTAGAGGGTAAGGAGGAACCCTTCTGGGAGTTTTAGTGTTTTGTGTCAATTCAAATTTTCCTTCTGGGGATTGTAGCACACCCACAATCAGTTTGAGCTAGAGAAGGCATACATGTAGGATCATTTCGGCTTGTAAGGAGTATATAGGTATGATTTGGTGGCTAAAGGTGTGATTTGGAGTTTTCTTTCTTGTTCAATTTCTACATTTGCATACTGTTGGGTGGGACTGAAAGATCAGCTGTATGGTATGTTCCCAGGTTAAACAAGAAGCTAAGATGAGCCCTGAAACTGAGCTGGAAGACAAACAGACGACAAAGAATAATTTGAGTCCATTGAACTACCAAGCCCAGGACTCCTTCCAACACAAGCTCCTTAAATCACTGCTTGAGAATAAATGGCCTAAACCCTAAAACGCTCCTGTCTTCGTAGGGTCATTTCCTCATTGGTTTCGGACCGTTGTTGTTACCTCTGAGACATATTTATGTGATCACTTTCCGCACCTTGTTATCTCTTTCCTAGAGGCTGGAATGATGTTGTTGCCGAATCCAGAGTCGCTCCTTCCGCTTTGTGAGGGAGTGGAACTGAACCAGGTGAGCAGAAGGATTCCTGGGAGAGGAGGGCTGGAGCTGCCTGGGGGCCACTGGTTTATACATCAAACTACAGAGGTTACATTTGAAATATCAGTCTCAGTCTTAATTTTTCTACTCCACCTCTTAACGCATTTTCTAAATAATTTCTAACTGGTTCCCACATCCTCTTTGTTATTATTATCTTTTCAGTTTTATCTATATTATTCCATTTACAATTTGTTATTTCCACATTTAACATATTAATTATATAATTATACCAGTTGGTCAATGTCCATTTTGTTTTATCCTTCCAACCCCTCACTAAAACTATCTGTGCACACGCTATTAATTTATCAATCAATTTTTCTTTTGCATATTCTTCACTCCTATTATCCATGCATGTAATACATTTCTATTAACTATTACTATACGTAAATCTAACATTCTATTGATTTCTCCTTCAATCATTTTCCAATAATCTTGCACTCTATCACATTCCCATATCATATGATTGAACACCCTCTTTGTTCACAGCCGTGCCAACACTTATCTTTCATCCCTGGTACAAAGCGTGAAAGTTGTGCAGGAGTTCTGTACCATTTTTGTAACATTTTCCTTCTGGTTTCCCTTAATGCATTCTACTTTTCTCTTGCTATATTACTTATTTCCCTCTGGATGTCTTCCCTCTCAATTTCCATGTCCAATCTCCATGTCTGGAAAATTTCCTCTATTATTTCTTCTTTTACTGTTATGATTTGTTCGTACAGATCTCCTGCCACTTTCTTCTCCCCTCTCAAACATTTCCTAATCACCTTCTCAAATGGACTATCCCGTTCTCTTATATTTTTCCCTTCGTCTGAAAATTTCCTGTCTTATGGCCCAGATTTGGATCCAGTTCCCTGACCCAATCCAGTTCTGAATTTCTTTTTGTTCTACAGGGTTTCCATCCTCTGTGTACAGATCCTCCACTCACCTTTTCCCTCTACTTTCGATCAATCTCAGTGTTCTACCTATGCTTACATCATTGTTATAATTCATTTGCCATATAGTTGCCACCTTGCTTTCGTTGCCTGGGTTTAACTTCTTCTTTCTTTTTTTCCACACTTTTACTGTTCCTTTAAAGGGTTCCTTAAATTCTGTTTCCTCTCTCCTCTTCCAATCCGTAAATATTATTTCTTTTCCTTTAATATTATTTATTATCTTTTCCATATTTACCCATTTTTTTCCCGTGTATTGTATTTCCAACAATCTTTGTATTTGAAATGCATCATGGTAAACTTCTAAACTTGGGATCCCCCAGCCTCCCTCTTCCTCTTTGGCATTTAACCATTTGTCCCTTATTCTGGGTCTTTTCCCTCCAACTGCCCATGTTTTTATTCTTCTATCCCATATCTTTAATGCCTTCCTCTCTACTGCATTTGGCAATGTTTGGAATAGATATAATACTTTTGGTATTACGAACATTTTCAATACCCTTATTCTATCCACTCTTGCTAACGTTTTCCCTTCCCACTTCTTAAGTTGTTTCTCTATTATTTTCCATTTTTGTTTATAATTCCCTCAACTATGCTCTTTAGATTTTTATATATCCACACTCCTAAATATTTTATCTTCTTTAATCCTAATTTTAATCCCGATATTTTTCTAATCTCCAATTGTTCTTTTGGGGGGGTATTAAGACATAATATCTCTGACTTTTCAATGTTAACAAATAATCCTGATATGCTCCTAAATTCTTCCAATATTTTTATCATATCTTTTATCATAATTAATGGTTGGTTGGTAATAATCATTGTCGTCATCTGCAAACAGGTTCAGCTTTATTTCTTCTTTTCTTCCTCCCTCCTTTTCTATTTTATACCCTGTCCACTTGGTGCTATTTCTGATACTTTCGGCTAGTATCTCTATTGCTATTACAAATAAAGTGGGGATAATGGACACCCTTGTTTTGTGCCATTTAGAATAGGTATCTCTCCTGTCCTTCTGTTGTTCACTCTTACTCTTGCCTTACAATTACTATACAGTTGCTGCAATGTTTTACAAAAAATTTTCCCCCATATTCAATTGTTGACATACATTTAACAGATATTTATGGTTAACCTTATCAAAAGCTTTATAGACATCCAATTTGAGTATTCCAATTTTTCCCTTATTCAAATTTGCCTGATTCATTGCAATTACCACATTTTTATTGGATCCCCGATTTTTCTTCCCTTTACAAATCCATATTTATCTTCTTTAAAAGACTGAACCAACAGAAACCTAAATCATTTCAAAGAGATTCTCGTAAGTATTTTCCCTGATTTCCCTTCTTTTCCCTCCAGGGCCCAATCGCCTTTGAGGACGTGGATGTCCATTTCTCTTTGGAGGAGTGGGCTCTCCTGGATCCGGGTCAGAAAGCCTTGCACGAGCAGGTCATGGAGGAGGTTCGTGGGATGGTGGACTCTCTTGGTAAGGCTCCCTCACTGGCGGGGATTTCTCTTTCCAAATGCAGGATCCCAGTCAGCAGCTCTCTGGTGGAAGTTAGTTGCAAAATAATCCCAATCACTGAGGGTCCTCAAGGCAGGGTTTATGTTAGGAATATCTCTCTCTCGGCATTACTCGCGAACGAAGATTCAGGAAGGAAGGACTCGTCCCACGCTTTTACAAGCGCGTTGATGACTAAAAGGCCAATCTGAGATAGG
This sequence comes from Anolis apletophallus, assembly GCA_030556195.1. Classification (NCBI taxonomy): domain Eukaryota; kingdom Metazoa; phylum Chordata; class Lepidosauria; order Squamata; family Anolidae; genus Anolis; species Anolis apletophallus. Next base: position 7,169 of record JARBWK010002306.1, read on the forward strand.
CAAGTTCGGTTGCAGAAAGCGCAGCAGAAAGTCTCCTTGGGTGATGTTTTTCCAAGTTGCGGTTCTTTCTGCGTTGTCGTTTCTCTTCGAGACCCATTCGGCGTGTCTTCTCGAAAGAGGCCGCAGCATTGTGGATAGTGCTTCTCCATGCCTCCCGATGTGAGGCCAGGGTGGACCATTGTTGGTGATCAATCTGGCCAAGCCTGAGATGTTGTTTCAGGGAGTCCTTATATCTCTTTTGGGGCGCCTCTCTTGCGCTGACCTGTGGCGAGTTCACCGTAGAGTAGTATCTTTGGGAGGCGGTGGTCCTCCATCCTAGAGACGTGTCCTGCCCAGCGCAGCTGTGTTCTCAATAGCATGGCCTCAATGCTGGTGATCCCTGCTTGCTCAAGGACAGCAACATTCGTCACATAGTCGGTCCAGTGTATATTTAGGATTGTGCGAAGACAGCGCTGATGAAAGCGCTCGAGGAGTCGTAGGTGTTGGCGATAGGTGACCCATGTTTCAGACCCATAGAGGAGAATGGACAGTATGACAGCTCTGTACACACTGATTTTGGTGCTTTGTCTCAGGTGCTTGTTGCTCCAGACTCTTTTGTGAAGCCTTCCGAATGCACTATATGCCTTTGCTAATCTGTGATCTATCTCTTTGTCAATCTTGGCGTCTGAAGAGATGATGCTTCCCAGGTAGGTGAACTGCTGAACGGACTTAAGCACAGATGTGCCTATGCTGACGTGAGGATGGTGGTGTTCTTCCTGTGGTGCGGGCTGGTAGAGGACTTCTGTTTTCTTCAGGCTGACTTCCAGCCCAAACAGCTCTGCAGCTGTTGCAAAGCAGGATGTGAGGCGCTGCAGGGCTGCTTCTGAATGGGCGACAAGGGCAGCATCGTCAGCAAAAAGTAGCTCACGGACTAGATAGTTTAGAGTCTTAGTGCGAGCCCTCAGACGGCTTAAGTTGAACAAGCTACCATCAGTACGATAGCATATATATATGCCGTCTTCTTCTTGTAGGTCTGCCATAGCCCTTTGGAGCATCATGCTGAAGAAGATTGTAAATAGGGTTGGTGCAAGAACACAACCTTGTTTCACTCCATTAGTTATGAGAAAGGGCTCCGAGAGAGCATCGCCATATCTGACTTGACCGTGCTGGCCCTCATGTAACAGGACAATCATTTTGAGGAACTTGGGGGGACATCCTAGACGTTCCAGGATCTGCCACAGACCTTTCCTGCTCACAGTGTCGAAGGCTTTGGTGAGGTCGACAAATGTTACATAGAGTCCTTTGTTCTGCTCTCTACATTTCTCTTGCAGTTGTCTAAGGGCAAAAACCATATCTGTGGTGCTCCTATTTGCTCTGAAGCCGCATTGGCTTTCAGGGAGAAGTTCTTCTGCAATAGCCGGAACTAATCTGTTCAGGAGTATCCTTGCAAGGATTTTTCCAGCAATGGAGAGCAGTGTTATACCTCGATAGTTTGAGCAATCGGATTTTTTGTTCCCTTTTTCTTATACAGGGTGATGATAACTGCATCTCGGAGATCTGATGGCAGTTCACCTTTTTCCCAGCAACTCACAAGGAGCTCGTGGAATTTAGCATGCAGTACATGACCTCCCTGTTTCCAAGCTTCAGGTGGGATTCCATCGATCCCGGCTGCCTTGCCATTTTTCAACTGCTGTATGGCCTCAAGGGTCTCTTCCAGAGTGGGAGCTGTGTCCAGTTCATTTTTCATTGGTTGTTGTATCATGTGTTGGATAGCTGAACCTTGGACTACTCGGCTGGCATTAAAGAGACCCTGAAAATGTTCAGCCCATCGGTTCAGGATGGAGGTTTTATCAGTAATTAGTGTTTGACCATCTGTACTGTATAAGGGGCTTTGGACCTGATAAGTAGGTCCAAACACTGCTTTGAGAGCTTCATAAAAACCTCTGTGATCACCGAGATCTGCACAGCGTTGTGTCTTTTCTGATAAATCAATCCACCACTTGTTCTGGATGTCTCTGAGTTTTTGTTGGAGTTTACTACATGCGAGACGAAAGGCTGCTTTTCTTACATGGCAAGATGGCTGGGCGAGGAATGCCTGGTGAGTGGTTCTCTTCTTTGCCAACAGCTCCTGGATCTCTTGGTTGTTTTCATCAAACCAGTCTTGGTTTTTCTTAAGGGAGAATCCTAGGATTCTTCAGCAGACTGCAGGATACTGTTTTTGATGTGTTGCCAGAGTGCTGTAGGAGAAGAATCTGTAGGGTGGACTTCAAGTTTTGCTTGCAGATTTACCTGGAAGTTGTCTCTCACAACAGCCTGTTGAAGACTGTTGACTTGGAGTCTCCTCTTTAAGATGCCACCCCTCTTTGGTTTGAGCTTAAGATGTAGATTTAGTTTACATCTTACAAGGCGATGGTCTGTTTGACATTCTGCACTGGGCATCACTCGAGTATGACGGACATCACAAATGTTTCTCTGGCGCACTAAAACATAGTCAATGAGGTGCCACTGCTTGGATCGGGGATGCATCCAGGTGGTCTTCAAGCTATCTTTCTGCTGAAAGATGGTGTTTGTAATAGTCAGCTGCTGTTCTGCACAAAACTCTAGCAGAAGGCACCCATTATCATTACAGTTTCCAACACCGTGCTTGCCTAATACACCTTTCCAGGCTTCAAAGTTTTTTCCTACTCTGGCATTGAAATCACCAAGGATAATGATTTTATCTTCTGCAGGGACCTTTTGTATGAGGTGGCGTAGGTCTGAGTAGAATTTGTCTTTCTCCACAGGGTCAGCTTGCATAGTTGGGGCATATATACTGAAGAGAACAGCATGTGGGAGGCGTAAGGAGATAATGCGATCAGAGTGACCTGTCGGCAACGTCTCGAGTTTAGAGGCGATGGAGTTTTTAATCATAAAGCCTACTCCTGAAAGATGTTTCTCAGTTTTGGGTTTGCCAGACCAGTAGAGTGTGTAGCCGGCACCGTGTTCTTTAAGGCTGCCTTCCTCATGGAGACGAACTTCACTAAGAGCAGCGATGTCAATGTTAAGCCGTGATAGTTCATGGGCTATTAGAGCAGAACGACGCTCAGGACGTCCACTATCTGCAGAATCTTGCATGGTTCTGATGTTCCAGCATGCAAGTGTCAGTCTATTTGCACCTTTGCAGGCAGGTGTTGGCCTTTGTTTCTTTGTCTTTGTTCGACCGCATCGGAAGATGCTCCGTTGGCGCGGCTAGCCAACCAGGTAGACGGGGATGAGCTTTACGTTAGGCCACCTTTTCTAGGCCCCTCTCCATACGGAGCAAGCAGTGCTCTCCTTAAAAAAGGCTGCTTGGTCGTTCAGGATGCTGCCGAACAAGACTGTCATCTCCCGGGTCAGTCTCGAGCGACCAAAGTCCTGAACCGCCTGCATGCAGGGTTGGGTCTGCGGCTTCCAGTGCATCTTTACACCTACCGTTTCGTCCCTCGCCTATCGCTACAGGGCTTTTTCGGAAGTTGGATGTGTCCTTCGAGCCTGTGCAATGGATTTTTCTGGTGGAGCACAGCGTGCACAGAACTGGCCTCACCCTTTAAACCAAAGGTTCATCTGCCAGGGCCTAGCAAGCTTGGACGGTGGCAGCGAGGTCCTCAGGTCGTAGGTTTGGTTCGAGTTTCCTTCTCTTAGATGGTTGACCTTACAGGGTTAGACGAGCACCATCCAGCATGCAAGTTTGAAATCAGAGTTTTCCTTCTCTTAGGATGGTTGCCAAAAGGCTAGAGAGCCCATCCTGCCCATTGACACTCTTTGTCAGACCCTTCGGTTGTGACCTGTCTGGTATGGGAGGCCCTACCGCCGGCTATTATGCCACTGCCAGCATAGCTCACAACTTCACTAGGGTACGCAAGCCTCTCCCCCACTGCAAGGGGGCGCCAATGGAGAGGGTTAGGAATATAGGACATACTAATAATATATGGGTCCCTTAGTCTTTCTGATACAGAGAACAATCTCCCTTCTTTTTCTCTCAGCTGATTTTCTATTCCAAGGTGGCATGTTTTAGGAACTATTACGGCTTCTCCTCTTGACCTAAACCCCCTTTGGGAACTTTGTTGGGGCCTCGGGTGGGACTGTGGCATTTGTGTTTTACTTCCTTCGTGTTTGATGTCTGTGTGATGACTTCCTGGACCTTTGAATATTCCAGTCTCCGTATAGAGACCTGAGAAGGGCATCCAGGACAACCGAGGAAACAAAGGGAAATGATGCAAATGGTTTTAAAACTTAAAACATATTTAGCCATATTAAGAGAATTCGAATATTTTTAAAAGAATTAAAACCACCGGGAATGTGGCGCAGCTGGCTGGGTGTCAGCTGTATAAGATCTCTACTGACCAGAAGGTCATGAGTTCGATGCCTGCCTGGGTCGGAGTGAGCTCTCGACCAAAATTGTGTAGCTCCTTGTCGACCTTTGCAAACCGAAAGACAGTTGCATCTGTCAAGTAGGAAATTTAGGTACCACTTTGTGGGGAGGCTAAATTTAAGTGATTTACGAGGCCATAAATCTCCAGGAAGTACACAAAACGAACGAAGGAATGTGACAGCTCCCCCTGGTGGCCAGAAGCTGGAATGTTAAATTGCCTCTATGTCTGTCTATATATGTTGTATGTCAATGGCATTGAATGTTTGCCTGTATATGTGCATTGTGATCCGCCCTGAGTCCCCTGCGGGGTGAGAAGGGCGGAATATAAATGATGTAAATAAAAAATAAAATAAAATAAAAATAAATGATGTAAATAAATAATGATGTAAATAAATAAAACCAGGTGTATGGAAGGGTTTTGGTAAAACCAATTAGACGCCCAAACCTTTGTGAAGAATAATGTGTTGAATTGGTGCCTGAGCAACTGCAACATTACCACCAATTGGGACTCCAGTGGGAAGACTTCCATAACCGGAGTCAAGTCCAAGCAGACCACACACCCTTTCCACAACTGGTCTCTTTACAAAGGCGAGATTCAACGTATTTCCCTCAGAGCTGCTAAGAGGGCAGACTGTCTGGAATTCCTTGCTCCCAAAGACTATGCCCCTGAGGAGGAAATGAAATAGACACAACACAATACAGTTTATTGCAGTGCCGCTATTACACAGTGCAACGTGGCCAACTTTTATACCCAGTCCTGTCCCGCTTGACCAGCCATCCCTCATATGCGGAGGATTGTGAGATCTCTTTTAGAGGACAAGTGCCACAGGGTGACTCTCTTAGTGGCAAAATTCCTCACAGTGGCAACAAGGCTCTGATCGGGGTATTACTTGAAGCCATGTCGATGTACCTCGTACAATGATCTTCTCCTGAGATGGGAGAATTCAAAATGACTGTTTGTTTACTGATGGGTCTATGGACTGTAATAAATGTTCTTGTTGTTGTGATCATGAAACAGAACAAACTTCCCCTGGATTCAGAGATGCAGGTGTGACTATACATCTTACTATCTGTGTAGTATTCAACCTTGTTTTCATCCCAACCAGGCAGGCTAGCCTTTGCATGTCTGAAGCTAAGCTCTCTTTCTACGCTGCCTCTCCCAGCACACAAACAGCCCCTAGCCTCAGTCAATCGCAAGATGGTGACCTGCAACATAATGCGTTATATGTTCTGTGCTTGTGAATAATTGGGGCTCAGACTTTTTGTGCCCATGGGAGAGGCATATAGCAGTAATCCAGCTCCATGCCCCTCTCTTTCAAGTGGTGAGAGTCATTCATGGTAGATTCACAATGGCAGAATCTAAAATTGAGTCCATCTTTTGAAACACACTGTATATTTATTCCACCCTAAATGTTAGGAAATAGTGAATATATCCACTGCCACTTCCCTTAATTTCTCAGTATGTGAAGAAGTTTCAGCTCCGGCCTTGCAGAATTACACAGGGATTGAAACCAGAGCAATTGACTGAACAAAGGGACCGTCCACAGAATGGCATTTCCAAGAAGTCTCTGTTATTGCGGCATCTCCATTTATCAGCAGCTCTTCCCTCTGGTGCACAGTCTTCTCACTCCTCACAAACCGGGATGGTCAGGAGGCAAGATCCACTCTCTCCGGTGTGGTGTTACGTGGATGTCACTGTATCTGGTTGAGTTCTGCAGACGTTCCTTTTTTTGTTCCCTTCTCTGCCTTCATTATTGTTCTCCCCTTTTTCTTTGCAGTCACTATCTTGTCTCTTTCCAGCCTTGTCATGCAAAACCGTAACAATCTCTTTAGCACTCTGACATTAGTTATAGGACCTTCTACGTCAGAGCAGAAAAATCCAACCTTAACTGAGCATGGGAGGAGAGAGATGGAGGTTGGGGAGAGAAATAGAAAGGAGGGAACGGTTGTGAAATGGGTGGTAGTGAGTTAAAGTTTTATCTAGAGAAAAAAGCCAGCCTTTGAATGTGAAGGGAGAAGTAATCCATTCCCCAGAAAGAAGGAGACAGAATCAAAAGCCAGGCTGGGCTGAGGAACAGGGAGCCTCTGGAGCATGTGTTGCTCACCTCTCCCTTCGAGGGGCCGACCAAGGTCAAGGTGGATGGAGGTGCTCCTTGACTTCGAAGGAACTGGGAAAAATGGCCACAGCCGACAGGGAGCTCTGGCGTGGGCTGGTCCTTGAGGTCACGAAGTGTCGGAAGCGAGTGCACGATTAGACAACAACAACTGAGAGGCCCCTGGCAGTCCAGCAGTGTCCATCTTTACTGAACAAGGGGTGGGGAGAGGGCAGCAGTTATATCTTATTTTCTTCCATTTCTATATTGTTTTAAGGATCATTTCAATCTCCTCCTTATACCAATTCCCTAGAGTCCTTGTCACTGACACTGTTTCTGTCCTTCTTCACAGCAGATAACTGGAACACCAAACACAGGAAGCATTTGGGACGCAATGGGGGCCTCCCTAGACGCCAGGAAACCCACAGAGAAGGTGGAGCTTCTGCCAGAGAAAGGCCCTATGAATGCAATGTATGCGGGCAGTGTTTTACACAAAACATGGGACTCAAACTTCACAAGACACTCCGTGTTGGGAAAAGCCATTGTAAATGGAAAAGATCAGCAAAATATCAGAAGCCATACCAATGCCAGGAGTGTGGGAAATGTTTTGCTTACAATTCAGAGTTTGCAAGGCACAAAAGACTCCACACAGGAGAGAAGCCATACCAATGCCAGGAGTGTGGGAAATGTTTTGCTGTGAGTTCAGCCTTGGTGAGCCACAAAAGACTCCACACAGGAGAGAAGCCATACCAATGCCAGGAGTGTGGGAAATGTTTTGCTCAGAGTTCAGCCTTGGTGAGCCACAAAAGACTCCACACAGGAGAGAAGCCATACCAATGCCAGGAGTGTGGGAAATGTTTTGCTGTGAGTTCAGCCTTGGTGAGCCACAAAAGACTCCACACAGGAGAGAAGCCATACCAATGCCAGGAGTGTGGGAAATGTTTTGCTGTGAGTTCAGCCTTGGTGAGCCACAAAAGACTCCACACAGGAGAGAAGCCATACCAATGCCAGGAGTGTGGGAAATGTTTTGCTGTGAGTTCAGCCTTGGTGAGCCACAAAAGACTTCACACAGGAGAGAAGCCATACCAATGCCAGGAGTGTGGGAAATGTTTTGCTGTGAGTTCAGCCTTGGTGAGCCACAAAAGACTCCACACAGGAGAGAAGCCATACCAATGCCAGGAGTGTGGGAAATGTTTTGCTGACAGTTCAGCCTTGGTGAGCCACAAAAGACTCCACACAGGAGAGAAGCCATACCAATGCCAGGAGTGTGGGAAATGTTTTGCTGTGAGTTCAGCCTTGGTGAGCCACAAAAGACTCCACACAGGAGAGAAGCCATACCAATGCCAGGAGTGTGGGAAATGTTTTAATCAGAGTTCAGCCTTGGTGACCCACAAAAGACTCCACACAGGAGAGAAGCCACACAAATGCATGGATTGTGGGAAATGTTTTACTCGCAGTTCATGCCTTAGGAAACACCACAAAATTCACACAAGTTAAAAAAAGAAACAAATGTGAGGCATATGGGAAATGTGTTTATCGGGGTTCATACTTTTTGAACCATCAGAGGGAACGTACAGGAGAGAAATCACCTAAAGTCCTGGGACAAAACTAGTAAAATGTGTTGCAACAGGGAAATGGCAGGTTCTGGACATTCTGGTGCAGAAGACGAAACTTTCAAAATTTCCTGATGAAGATGTGTGGTTCCCTTGGCTTTAAGTTGGGTTTGGCTTGAATTTGGACTGATCTCTGAGACAACTTTCTTTGTGGTTTTGAACTCTTGTTCAATTTTTGTTTTGTTCATGTTTGTTTCGGTTGTGTTATATAATAGTTACTTCAAGGAG
>JARBWK010002307.1:0-15470 GCA_030556195.1 Anolis apletophallus
CATTTGCATCTTTCTAACTTGCTCAATTGGCAGAAGCTGGATGTAACAGGAGGAGCTCCTCCCTCCTCAGATTCGAACCGTAACCTTTCAGTCAGCAAGTTCAACAGTTCAGCAGTTTAAACCACTGTACCACCAGGGCCCTTTAATGCTATATTTACCTGTTTTACATCTCAAATAGGAACCAAGTCTTACTGGAAACTGTGGTTTCTTTTATCTGACAAAATATATCTTCTTTGGGTATTTTCTAGACACTCCAGGGAACAACTCTATATTATTTTGGGCCAGTCCTCTGTTTCAATATGATTCATTATTATCCATGTTTGCTGCATATAGATGCAGAAATCATATTGTATATGCAACTGCCATTTTGCAGAATACATGCATGATGAGAAATATTTCAGGAAACTGCTAGAACAGAGCAATTTTATATAGCCGTATAAACCCCGATCTACACTGCTATATAAAATCATATATTCAATAGGGTCTCGTGGCCTCCCCATGATCTAACTAGCCAGGAGGGGCATGGATCGAGGGAGCAATTAGTTGGTCTAGCTGCAGCCATGATCTTATCGACAGCCTCTACATCCAGCAGATGGAAACGGTCTAGGGTAGGCCCATCGAGTGGCAATGGAGTCTCGAGTTCACTTACTGTATCAATCGTGGCTGGGAGATCCTGGCGGAGTAACAAGATCTTGTCTGCGAAAAACCTATGAAAAACCTCAGCTGAAGGGGTCAGATCATTTCCATTTGGGACGGATGGGATCGTCGTGAGGCAGAATATAAGATAAAACCATGTGATATTCTTCTGTCATTATAAAAGTAACAAATCTATTATAGTTACACTTCTGACATAATAATAATAATAATACACTTTATTTATATCCCTAGGGGACTCAGAGTGGATTATAGCATTTTACATATAACGACAAACATTCAATGCCTTTTACAGTGATAAACAATGGGATACACAAACCCAGATAAAGGCTTCTCTTTTTTCATTTCCGGCTTCTGGAGTGCTTTGGTGCTTTGTGAGGAGCTTTCCTCCCTTTTCAAGTCGATATGACTGATTTGTCATCTCCTGATCGTGTGGCCGGCAAGATTGCTCTTTGAAGTGATCCCATTGAAGTGGTACCTATTTATCTACTCACACATTACATGTTTCAAACTGCTAGATTGGCAGGAACTGGAGCTGACAAGCGGGGCTCACCCCATCTTGTGGATCAGGTCAGCAGTTCAGCAACACAAGGGTTTAACCCATCGCGCCACCATGACTCCTGTTAAGTTATTATCATAATTAATAATAATAATAACAACTTTATTTTTAGACCCAGCCTCCATCTCCCCCGAAGGGACTCAGGGCAACTTACAAGGGACAAGCCCAGAGAGCACAGAATTAAAACATAACACAATGAAATAAAAAACAAAAACAAAACCAAATAGAAACATATCACAATAAAAACATAACTTCATGAAAACAGTACCATGGGAGCAATAAAAGTACTAAGTTCAGAGGTCTCTGAGTTTGTGCAAAAATTCCTAGATAGAGCTAAGGAAAGTGCAGAATTCATCTTGGTATACATTCATTAATGGAAAAAGAATTATTTACTGGCAAGCTATTTTTATAACTAGTTACTTTTTGAGCTCTGTCTACAGAAAGAAAATTCCTTTCTATACATTCCTGAACCTATCATGGAAGCAGGAACCCATACTTCACTGAAGTTTACGATTTCCTGGATGGCCAAAAATAAAACAATTCTTAGAAGGTATCCTTTCTAGGAAGTTTCTCGATCCTCCGGGGCAACTTTATGGTAACTTCCAATATAAGCATAGCATAATCGCCTGATGGACCCTAAGCGATTCCTGAAGAGGATACATTTTGTCGGACTTGGACTTGTACTTCCCACAAGTACAGGATTGTACTGTTTATAAAAGCGTGTGGCTTCCTCTTTCTTGTCAGTTACTGTCCTCTTCCATTATTCTGATTGATAATTTCTTCATTCCTTCAGTTTCTGATGGAAGTGCTTTAGAAACTTTTAAGGACGTTCATCCCGAGTGTTCTCAATCTTTTGATTGCCCCTTAAATAATAGCTGCCATTTCTTTCTTTCCGCTTAGGTGTCCTACTTCAGTTTGATTTATCAAAAAGCCATTAGGATTCGCCAGCAAGTGTGTTATTGGGCTTGGCTTCATGTAAGCCGCACCGAGTCCTTTGGGAGCTGGTTGCGAGGGTATAAATGAAGTTAATAAATAATAAATAAATAAGTGTATGAGGGTCATGAGAGACTGCCGTCATGGCTTGATGCTGTGAAATAAATAGAGCTTTAAACTTTGTCTTCCAGGAATACAACCATTTTCACTCTTCACAGTGGACGGCTGCATGGTATCTATCGATCCTACCATGCCAGCAAACTCAGAAAGGCAAGTATATTTTCTTGGAACTAATTAAAGCCCAGAAACAACATTGTGATTGCTGTATTTTTGTGTTTATGTTTAGTTTGCATGCCGAGCATAAGAGAACATGCAGTGGGAGATAACAAAAAAAATCCTCGGACTTGTGCAGTTCTAAGGATCCTTTCACATTTTAAAAATCATATTAAATCATGTGTAGTCATGTGCGACTGCAAGATGTAGTTGCGAGGAGCATTTGTCCGTCCCACTCTGCTGCTTCCTCTAGAACTTGACAGTTTATAACTCCTAAGTTTCTTTAGACTTTTACTAGAAGTAAGCACAAAGTTCTGCATGCTGCTGTTTTTGGAGAGACGGTCGTATAGTGTAAGGTTTCTCTTTTCTCAAAGTTCTTCTTAATTTCCCCAGACATCTTATGGTTCACTTGGTCTCTCTCTCTCTCTCTCTCTCTCTCTCTCTCTCTCTCTCTCTCTCTCTGTTTATCCTACAAGTCATAATTTTCTTCCCTGGTTTTTGTTTGAGTTTAACCCGTTGGATCTCAAACATGGAAGCAGCTGCTAGGCTTGATCAGAAACTGCAAGACTGTGTATGTTGTCAGCACTGGTTAAATATATTGAAGACTTGGGGATAGGCACAGAAAGGGTAACTTTTCCCTGGGTAACGCTTAGACACAACATGTTCCTCAGGCAGTCCTTCTTCCCACATCTTATGCTGGTGACTTCATTTGAAAATACAAGTTATAATTCTTCTGTCTTCTTTTGTCTCTAGGACTCCTTACAGAATAATACCAGTGGCTACTGAGCAACAAACAGGTAAAAGTTTTCATCAGAAAGTGATTTGAGCACATTTCTTACATTTCTAAATAGGCAAATATAATTTTAATCAGAAGTGATCTTGCACTTTTTTGCTTTTGTAAATCTGGAGCTATTTTCATAATGAAAATATTAAAGTATGATGCCACTTTAATTGCTATGGAGTCCTGGGGATTGTAGTTTGGGGAGCGACTAGAGATCTCTGGTTGAGAATTCTCAATGGCACTCCCTACACTACAAATCGCAGGATTCCATAGGATGGGAGCTATTTAAATGGATATTGAATAATGTATCACCAGAAGTGAAAACAAAATAAATTAGGTTCTGTTAAATGAATAGATTATGTGACATTTCCATGCAGGGCCGTAGCCAGGATTTTGATTCGGGGGGCTGAGTTGGTTCGGGGGGGGGGCTGAGACTGGGTGGAAGAGGGTCTACCCTAGCAAACCTTTTGTATTGTTATCCCAATAACCCCATTAATGTGGGATATAATGAGTATGGTGATCAGATCATGATATAAATAAACATAACAGTTTAAATAATGTACCAGTAAGGCCTTTTCACGGACCACCCTGAGAATCTCGGGGTGAAGCCCCCTTAGCCCCCCCTGGCTACATGCCTGTTTCCATGCCTTTTGCACTGAAATGATTATCATGAGACTAACCACTTCATCACATGCATTAAATTCTACTGAGCCACCCACTTAAGAAACGGCAACCTACTGTGTTCATCACATGACATAGGTTTCAAATGTATGATAGAGATACATTGGCGTTTTTAAAGTATTTTAAGGGGTTATTCTTTTCGAACGCTTTCTAAGCTGGTTGACAAGTGATTTTTTTTAATTATCCACATAGAGATGAACAAAACAGCCAGTTCTGTCATGTGATGAATTCCCCCTGTTCTCCGTTGTGCCGGGACTGTGGCGCAGCTGGCTGGGTATCAGCTGCATTAAGATCACTACTGACCGAAAGGTCATGAGTTCGAAGCCAGCCCGGGTCTGGCCAATTTTGTGTAGCTTGTTGTCTACTTCTGCAACCTGAAAGACAATTGTATCTGTCAAGTAGGAAATTTAGGTACCATCTATGTGTGGGGAGGCTAACTTAACAAATTTACGAGGCCATACAAAATCTCCAGCAAAAAGCATGTGGGGAATATGGAAAGTACTTCATCAGTGTCACAGATGGAGAGTGAAGTGATAGCTCCCCTGGTGGCCAGAAAAAAGTTAAATAGTCTCTGACTGTTTGTCTATATGTATTGTGTGCCTATGGCATTGAATATTTGCCATGTATGTGTACATTGTAATCCGCCCTGAGTCCCCTGCGGGGTGAGAAGGATGGAATATATAGACTGTAAATAAATAAATAAATAAATAAATAAATAAACAGTTACGCAATTTGTGGGAGGATCTGAAATGCCTTTTTGAGAAAAAGCTCTGCCATTATCTTTTGCTCACCTTTTGCCTAAGGAGAAAGAGAGAGAGAGGGAGGGAGGATGGCTGACTTGGTGGCAGAAGGAGGGGGGGGGCATTGGCTTCATCTCCTGGATATATATACAAAAAACCTCCTGTGATAATCATGAGAAGCCACTGGGCATCATGAAGGCAGCCAGTGGTCCATTCAGGGTGAATCCGAGGTCTTTGTGTAGACAAGCCCCTGTTCTCAAAGGATTCAAAACACTCTCACAACAGTTCCTAAGGAAAACAAGTTAGCAACCCAAGAAAACAAAAGAGTTTGTGTTCACAGGCAGTTACCACTTCAGAGGCAATTAAACTACAGTCATGCTCTCTGCACAACTGACAAAATACAAAGGGAGAAAACGGATAATGTCAAATGTAAATTAATGCACCTGCAATGAAGAAAATCAATTTTTAAAAAAGTCTTGAATACCAGCAGTAACTGCAAGATGTGGTTGGGTTATATCCCATTATTCCTGACCACTGGCCATGCATGGTGGGGCAGCTGTTGGAGTTCCAAAACATCTGGAGGAGGAGAAGCACCTCATCCTGGCTCCAGAGCAACTCCTTTTCACATTATTCTTTACTCCTGTTTTGAATATGGCTATCTTAACTTGTTTTTTATTCCATTATTCTTTGCTTTCCCATTTCTAAATATCAGATGTCCCATTCCACACTGCACACTTTTACTGCTTGTACGCCACTTTAACTGCCACCCCAGCGAATGGCAAATGCAGCACTCCCATAGAATGTAGCCATAGCAGTTAAAGCAGTGGCATTACTAAGGGGTGCTGGAGGGTGAACAACACTATCATAGAAGAGTAAACCAAAATGATGGTCTGTGTTTTTTTAAGCAGTGTTTTACCAGAATTTTTAAATAAGAAAAAATCCATGTAGTATATAACCACAAAAACATTTTTCATAAGCTCAGTTTTTATATACTATATCAATATATTCACAAGGCTGAAATTCTGTGCTAATTTATTTTTTGAATCTTGTAATGCACATGCGCTCCGGTTAGGGTTGTCATTATTACTCAGTTACGATGATGATGATGATACACTTTATTTATATTCCGCTTTATCTTTGCGGAGGAGCCTGTTCTCCATAGACTTTCTCCAATTCTTGTTGGCATGTCTACATGGTGTCAGGATTGGGAAACCTGAGCTTTGGGGAAGACCAGGTCCCCAACCTGCCATGAGGCAGCAGCGACCTTTGCCTTAATTCCTGACACGACCTTTGTCCTACTTTTCATGAGACTGCTGAGTCAGACTGGGGGTGAGGTAACTTCCAGGTGCCTAGGAGGGAAGTGAGGTAACTCCTCCAGGCTTGGACATTGGACATTGAGACTCATGACGCTGACTCTGTGACCCTGGGGTCATGCCCCTATGGACTACTGGGATTGCTGATTCATGGAAGGCTGATGAAACCTCCTCTAGACATTGCATGGGAGGAGGGCTATCGGGGTATATAAGGTGTGTTTGGGGGGCGGGCCGGTGCTTTAGCTTCACGGGTGCCGTACCTTCAATAAAATCGTGTTGGACCAAGCTGACTTCTACGCGTGATCCCTACCGTGTTTTGGAGAGTCGTTACAGAAGCTAAAGCCCCTGACCAGCTATCCCAGCAATGGCGAGGTTGGCGTGGAACGAGGAGAAGTATCTGGACAGCTGGGTTTTGGATGAGAATGAAGAGATCCGAAGAACCCAGGAGTGGGAGTGGACCACTCTAGACCAGGTGGGGAGTCCAGATGTATCCCAGGAATGGATGGCCCAGGAGAGGAGGCTCCGTGAAGGGGAGCGGCTCTGGCAAGCCCAGGTGGACGAGATGCAAGCGAGGGAGAGAGAAGGGGCCTGGCAGATAGATGGGCGCAGGAGCACTGTCCGAGCGGTGGAGCGCCGAGAGACTCGCTGGGAAGACCAGGCGGTGGAGTACCAAGGTGCTCGTCTGGAAGGGATCCAGTGGGATCGGGAGAAGCGTGCCAGGGATGGAAAGGCGGACCTGGCAACGGGAGGAGGTAGTGAGACCCCCGAACCGGAATCACCGTCAAAATTTGATGTGTTAAGCTGTCAAATAGAAGCAGTGGTGCAGACGATGAACCGGTTGTCCCAGAGGTTGGATGAGAAGGACCAGAGAGAGTCAATGTGGCAGGCTCCAGGAGGTGGAGATTTTACCTATCATTCCTGGATGGATGGTGCCTCGGGCGAGCGTCCTAGATCTTCTTCGGGAGTGAGGAGCCAAAACCGGGGCCGGAGGAGCCCAAAGCCTGCTACAAGAGTCCCATCAGCTGGAATGGGGAGAGGTATTGCAAGACCTGGAAATTTGCCAGGGCAAGGAATGGCTTCCCAAGAATTTGGTGGCCGTATGAAAAAAGGAGCCATTACGAGTAGGATTTTGGGGAAGCATCCAAAGTTGCCTTTTTCATTGCAGCAGTACAAGACCATATGGAAGATTATGGACATTTGTATCCCAGTGAAAGTAGCCAAGTAAGAGCTGTTGGTGCTGTGTTCAAAGGTCGTGCTGCTGAGTGGTATGTACAGTGCCACGATCGTCGGGATCCCTGCCTGGGATCAGTGAGGAGGTTCCTGCGTGCCATCCGGAACAGGTTCCGGGATCCCCTTGAGAGGATTAAAGCGAAGGAGGCGTTGCGGTGCTTGACCCAAGGAGCCAAATCGGTGACCGAGTATGCCGAAGAATTTATGGGACTCGCAGGGAAGGTGGCAGAATGGTCCCAAGCCACCTTGTTGGAGATGTTCAAGGACGGTTTACGCCGGGAGGTTTTAGAGTGGTGCCTTCACCGTGATGATCCAGGGGATATTGACGGATGGATCCAGTTGGCGGGCAACGAGAGGGAATCCTGGCCCAGGTGCGGAGGCGGCAGGCTCAACCGATGAGGTCAAGAGGCGGTGGTCGAGCATGGAAAGAGAACCGGCCTAGAGGGATGGAGGCTAAGTCTGTTGGCGACAACCGTTCCAGTGTTAGCAGGAAGCCGATGCTGAATCGAGTTCGGTGTTATGCTTGTAATCAACCCGGGCATTTTGCTTATCAATGCCAACAGAAGCCGGCAGTGAAAGTGGCAGCAGCTAAGGCTGTTGTGGTGGACAATGTTGAAAGTGTGAAAGTTGGGGTGAGGAATAACATACAATGTACTTTGGGATTGATTAAGGGTGATCTTGTGGTGAAGAAAAAAGCTTTAGTAGACTGCGGGTGTTCTGAGAATATCATGTCACCTCAGTTAGTGGAGGAGTTAGGTGGTGAGACTGAACCGTTAGAGACTCCAGTTACCTTTAAGCAATTGGATGGGACGACTATTGAGGGTGGACCTTTCTCTGCAGGGATGAAGGGGGTTAAAGGGCGTGTAGGGCCATGGGAGGGGAGTATTGACTTTGTTATGGCTCCCATAAAAGGGCACGAAGTGGTTTTAGGTATGCCTTGGTTAGAAAAAGTGAACCCCAAAATTGATTGGAAGGCAGGGACAGTGCAGTGTGCCCCTAATGTGAAGAGAAGGGTTAGTGATGAAGTGAAAGGGGTGCCCCAAGAGTATTGGGATTATGTTGACGTGTTTAACCCAAAGTTAGCCCAAAAGCTTCCTCCTCTAAGAAATGTACAATGTAGCATAGAGATAAAAGAGGGGCAGTTTTACCTAAACCCAAAATCTATGCTATGACTGTCAAAGAGAAAATCGCTTAAGAGAGCAGATAGATGATTATCTGAAGAAGGGGTTTATTAGGCGATCAGAGTCCCCTTTAGCCGCACCAGTGTTATTTAGGGAGAAGAAAGATGGTAAGTTGAGATTGTGCATTGACTATAGAGGGTTGAATGCAGTTAGCACTACAAACTGCTATCCCTGCCGTTGATCAAGGATCTATGGCGAAGGTGGATGACGTGTTGAGCTGGGAGGCTCCACGTACCCGGAGGCAGTTGCAAGCTTTTTTAGGGCTAGCGAATTTCTATCGAACTTTTATCCCCGGATTTGCTGCTATAGCCCTCCCGCTCACTGAGCTATTGAAGACCAAGGGCAAAGGGGAATCTAGGAAGGTTAAGTCCCCAGGTGCAGTGTTGAATTGGGACCAGGGTTGTCAGGAAGCTTTTGTGAGGCTGAAGAAAGCCTTTACTGAGGGGCCATTGTTGTTGCATCCTGATGTGAATGAACCTTTTGTAGTTCAGTGTGATGCTTCTGCTTGGGCATATGGGGGAGCTTTGTTGCAAGAGGATGGTCAAGGGAAATTGAGACCTTGTGCTTATTTCTCGAAGAAATTTGGGGAACATGAACGTAAGTGGCCGGTGTGGGAGAAGGAGGCATTTGCAGTGCGCAATGCATTATTGACTTGGAGGCAGTTTCTGGAAGGGCTGCCTTTCCATTTGTGGTAATGACTGATCACCAGAATTTGAAGTATTTAAGGAACCCACAGAAGTTGTCCCGAAGTTGGTGAGGTGGTCCCAGTTTTTCAATAGGTTTAATTTTAGGTTGCAGCACATTAAAGGTAAAGAGAACGTTGTGGCTGATGCTTTGTCTCGATATCCTAGTGTAGGGGAGAATGGGTTGCATAAGGAAGGAGAGGTTTTTTCCAAAGAGCAGTGGGGTTGTGCGGTGCAGACCCGATCGCAGGAGAAGGCGGTGCTAAAAAAGGAAGTGGAAGTTGTGGATGAATGGAGCTTAGAGTTACAAAGGAATTATGTGGATGATCAGTGGTTACAGGAGCATGAGAAGGAATGTGTTATGGTAAAGGAGTTATGGATGGTTGGTGGTAAGATTTATGTCCCTAAGAGGTTGCGAGTGAAGGTGTTGGAGATGATGCATGATCACAAGACGGCTGGGCATTGGGGGATGACTAAGACTGTGTTGGCTGTTAAGAAGAGGTATTGGTGGCCTGGCATGAAGGTGGAGATAAGGCAGTATGTGGAAGGTTGTGAAAGGTGTGCTAGAAGCAAAGTTCCCTCTGCTAAGCCGCGAGGTTTGATACAAGTAGTGGCTGATCCGGTGAAACCGTGGACGCATGTTAGTACGGATTTTGTAGGAGAGCTGCCGTGCAGCCGAGGTTATCGTTATATATGGACGGTATTGGATATGTTTTCTAAGCAAGCCCATTTCATTCCCTTAAAGGGATTGCCGTCAGCAGAACGCTTGGCAGAGCTGTATGTGCAGCATGTGTACAGGTTGCATGGTTGTCCGGAGCAGGTGTTGAGTGACAGAGGAGTCCAGTTTACCGCTCAGTTTTGGGGAAGGTTTTTGGAAGTGTTAGGAGCACAAAGACGTTTGACATCTGCTTATCATCCTTCTTGTAATGGCGCTGTGGAGAGAATGCATAAGTCTTTAGGGACCTATCTGAGGGTGTTTAGCAATCAAGAACAGAATAACTGGTCTGATCTCTTGCCATACGCTGAAGTGGCTTACAATAGCTCTGTGCATTCGTCGACTGGGAGGTCCCCCTTTGAGGTTGTTTATGGGCAAGAAATAGCTCCATTGCCTCAGCTTTTGGAGGTAGAAGGGGGAGGAGAAAGGGTGGAGTGGAAAGGGCAAGCCAGAGAAGTTTGGAAGGAAGTGGCGGAGGCTTTAAGGAAAGCACAACGGTCCTATAAGTTGTTCGGAGATCGCAAGCGGCAGGAAGGGGAGGAGTATGCTGAAGGGGATTTGGTGTGGCTGTCTACAGAGAATTTAAAACTAGGATACAAGTCTAAAAAGTTAAGTCCGAAGTATATTGGGCCTTTTAAGGTAGAAAGGGTGGTGAATAAGGTGTCGTATACCCTGTTATTGCCTAAGAGTCTGGGGAAGGTTCACCCAACTTTCCATTGTAGTTTTTTGAAGAAGTATGTGAATCCATTTCCCCCACGGGATTGAATATGTTTTATTTCCTCAGGGGGAGGACGAGGTGGATGAGACCGTTATGTCAGGATTGGGAAACCTGAGCTTTGGGGAAGACCAGGTCCCCAACCTGCCATGAGGCAGCAGCGACCTTTGCCTTAATTCCTGACGCGACCTTTGTCCTACTTTTCATGAGACTGCTGAGTCAGACTGGGGTGAGGTAACTTCCAGGTGCCTAGGAGGGAAGTGAGGTAACTCCTCCAGGCTTGGACATTGGACATTGAGACTCATGACGCTGACTCTGTGACCCTGGGGTCATGCCCCTATGGACTACTGGGATTGCTGATTCATGGAAGGCTGATGAAACCTCCTCTAGACATTGCATGGGAGGGGGAGGGGCTATCGGGGTATATAAGGTGTGTTTGGGGGGCGGGCCGGTGCTTTAGCTTCACGGGTGCCGTACCTTCAATAAAATCGTGTTGGACCAAGCTGACTTCTACGCGTGATCCCTACCGTGTTTTGGAGAGTCGTTACACATGGGGGCACCCTTTTAACTTCCCACCGAGGTGGTACCTAGTGATCTACTTGCATTACATACTTTCAAACTGCTAGGTAGGCAGAAACCAGGAGCTAAACCCAACTTGCAGCTTCGAACTGCTAACCCTCCGGTCAGCAGATTTCCCGCTGCGCTACTGAAATCACATGGTTTTGTCAGCATGCACTTTTTCATAGCCACCGATTTTGTCAATTGTAACTACAATATTGTGATATTGTTTGGTATGAGAGGAGATTCATGGGGGTGACACCCACTTTAGTGACACAACTGAATTAAAATGGCACTGGAACAGTGTGAATATCTAGCCAAAATTAAAGTTGTGAAAAGCTATCAGCAGCAGCAACAGTGTAGCCACGTCATATCCAGGGCTTGGAAAAGTTACTTTTAGGGGCACCGTTTCAAGAATCTCTCTCCCTACAGCAACACAGCCACTGGCGAAACTGCTTGGAGAGACTACGAAGTGTGCAAATGAAGTTTTCTGGTCCAAATGCTCATCTTGTTTTTTAAAAGCAAGCAAATAAAAGCCTGCCCCAAATAGAGAAACGTGCATTGTGGGGTGGAAAGAAACAGTGAAGGAGGAGACAGTGTGACTCCCAACCTTTTTTTTTGACCAGGGCCCACTTGACCAGGGACCATTTTGACCAGGGACCATTCTCCAACATTAGTACCAAAAGGGGCAGGGCTGGTCAGCTCTGTGGAAAGGAGTGGAAATAAAATAAATAAAATAACCGGCTTTTTGTTCTCGCGGCCCACTGCTGGGCCACAGCCCACAATTTAAGAACCACTGCTATAATGGAATTGGGGTGAGAGATGAAAGACATCAAAGCATTATTTGCTGCTCTTTTGCAGAGCACTGGCCTCTGGTAATAACTTGCCAATTCACGGCACAGCTTCCGCATTCAAGTTGGAAGTGTCCTGGGACTCCAGCTTCCCACTGTGAAATCTGTGTCCTTCTGGCCAGTGTGTAAAGTTATAGAGCAACTAACAGAAAACAAACAAGGCAGCCACTGGCCTCTGGATAAATAACTAGGGAATGTTGAATGAGCAGAAACCGAGGCTGCTGTACTGCTGGGAGGCTTATGTGAGACACATAGAGAACATGGATCCTGATAGATGTGCCAATTTATTGTGGTGATTATAAGCAGGATTTCAAAGAACTCTCACAGAGCTGGTTTAATAATTCAAGATATGACCTATCTTGGTCAATTTTTCAAGCAGACAACAAGACAAAATTGCCCAATTATGTCCAGACAGGATACATTTCTTTTAGAAAGGAGGCTTGTTCTGACTAGCTGTCTCCCCACAAGAAAGGTTTTTCTTCTATTGGGTCAGATGATGTGAGCCTTTTTGCAACTACACCAGAAAAAGTGTGGAGGAGTCCAAAAATACTGTCATTACCTCTGTGCTCCTTAGTCTTTGGAGTAAGGCTCTGAATTTCAGCCTGAACCAAGTGAAGCAGTTATAAGTGGCTATACAAATGAAAAAACCGTGGGCTTAGCAGCATGGGGTGATGCTTTCATTCTTGTGTCCTGAGCTTGCCTACAATATATAGTCTGCTGCAGCATTTGAATTAGTATGTTTATATCTGTAAGACAAACTTTCTTCTGGTTTATATTAGCGAATAAGGTCACCATCACCTGGTTTGGAAGTTTAATTTGTTCAGGGAGTAATGCTCAACCATATTATAAATCAAGCATTATTTCCAATAGAAACAGGACTCAGCAGGCAGCCAGACCAGTGAGGAAGTGGTAGATTTTGAAATATATGATGTCACTTTGAATTTCCAGGTGATTTGGACTTCAGCTAACAGAAATGCCTCACTAGGGATCATTCTGGCTAGTGTTTCTGCGAACTGAAATCTAAAGCGACTGGAGGACAAAACACCATTCAAGTCAAAATGTAGACAACTATGTTGACCTATGGAATTTTGATTAGTGGAGACACCTTTTCCCTGTGATAACTTTTTCAGAAGTGAATTTACCTTCTGAGGGTAGATTTCTCTCACTTCCTGTTGTCTCACCTCAGTTTCTAACTATGAGTCATTTGTAAGTCGGATGTTTGTAAGTCGGGGACTGTCTATAATATGTCTCTCTACCAGAGGCAGGTCTTCTATCAAGCTAATGGGTCTTGGCCACTTCAGATGGTTGTTGCGGTTAGGATTTCTTATGTAGGAAAACTCCCAAAATACAGCAGAGCATCCAATAATATGCAAACGCAGGATATTTATGGTTGAGCATTGAGCTCACAGCAAGCCGAGCATGAAGTGTTAAGAATATAGAACTGAGGAGGCAAACATGCAGAGTTCTGTCTTTAAAATCACAAAGGTTTGTTTACAAAAATAATAACTACATTCCTTAATAATAAGGAACGGATACTCTATAACTCCATCTCTTCTAGGGTTTCAAAAGAAGAAAAACTCCAAGCACACATCTCTCCTGACACACAAGCAGAGAGAGATCGCAATACACACAGCACAAGTAGAAGTCAAAAAGTAAAAATATCCATTCTACACAACTAATTAGAATGAGAACAGAAGCAGAGAGGAGAGAAGAAATAAATACATCCCAACTGTCTTTCAGGAGTCACTGGGAAGGGATTTCCCTTAGCCTATTCTAAACTAACTATTCCTCATTGAGGACTTCAGGCTTGGGCCAGTGTGGGGTTGAACAGTTGCTGTGTACCTTCAAGTAGTTTTTGACTTATGGCCACCCTAAGGAGAACCTATCATGAGATTTTCTGAAGCTGATTCACGGGGGCATCACGTGGCTCGGCGCTGCGCACGAGGTTGAAGAGGAGGAGTGTTCTGCAGCCGGAGGCAGAGGCTCCTCCTCAGCTCTGTGCACGCTCGCCACTGCAGTAGCAAAATAAGGGCGAGGGAACTGGGCCTGGCAAGTGGCCCTGCGGCGCCCCTCGTGCGAGGCAGGGAAGGGAGGCCTTGTGTACATCGGCGAGTGTACGTCAGCGAGTTGCGTCACTTCCCCAGCCTGCTCACCACAGCGGTGGCAAGGGGGCGGGGGCAGGGGGATTGGGCCTGGCAGGCGGCTGGATGCGCCCCTGACCATGTGGCGCCCTATGCGGCCGCGTAGTTTGCGTAACGTAAGATCCGCCCCAGGACTCACCCAAGGTCATATTTTGGTTTTCATGACTGAGTAGGGAATTGAACCCTGGTCTCCAAATTTGTAGTCCAATGCTCAAATCACCACATTATGCCGGCTTTCTTATTTTTTCAGTTATACTAGGGACAGGTCATAAGAGTACATTCTTGATTGGAAAAATTCCCTTCCAATTAATTTGGGAACAATATCTCAGCTCAGGGAGGCATCCAGAGCAGTGACATAATATCCTTCTCCCTGCTAATAAAGTTACAGGATCAACCCTGTGAGCCCTGACTCCACTACATACTGAGACAGAAGCTGTCCAGGCTGAGCAAATGTTCTTTAGTGTTAGGCCCTTAATCTTAATAGACTTCATGTTGATCACTGAGAATCAGTGAACACCAAATCCAGCCAAAACCAGTTGCTTTGTAACTGTTTCAGATATTTGTCAACGCCTTGACGAAAGTCTCACAGATAACTGACATGAATGTCCAGACCACCCAGCTGCACTAACTTTTATTCACGATTAGTGTGTCTTTTTTTAGTTATTCTCCCCATTTGTGTTGAAAATAATTTATGCTGTTACTCCCCGCTCTCTCTTGTTCTCATTACTTGAGACGATGGACACTGGATTTTAAATATATACATATTTAAAAGTATTCTAATTGCATGGTGGGACTGGGATCTACAGTTCTCAGGGCAGAGCAGCACAATAATGTGTGCACATGCTGTTCTCACAGCACATATGTGCCCCAAAATTAAAAACTGGGGGGACGGCTCTTGGGGAAAAAAAATGACTTTTCCCCATGAGATGTGAAAAAAAGTCCCAGGAAGTGTACCCAAAGGGCTACTTGGGATGGATTCAAAAGGGCTCTTGCTGTGCCCCATCGTTTCTCTGAGGGGCTTTGAAGATTCCCGTGTTCACACAAAATTTGTTTTTGCAAGGAAGTTCATGGAAAAGTTTATGGTAAATGGTGTTTGCTGAGCCAGGGCAAAGGGGAATTTTTTTTTTCATTAGAAAATTTATGGTGTCATCTATTCACCCCCCCAGGTTTTCCCCAAATTTATTCTGAATTTGTAGTTCACGGTAGTAGCAGGGTGAATTTTCCCCGCACATATTTATGATTACAAGCTGTGTCTATTGCAATGCAAACTCTTTTGAAATCTTTTTTCCCAATTCAGAATATATTTTTTTTGTCCAAAAACCCAAAGGCTTTAAAGTCACTTCTTTTAAGAGGGACCCTTGGGTCACAAAAATGTTGCCCCTGAATGTGTTACTATCCCGTGGGAGGCTTTCTCATGTCCCCCGCGAGGAGCTGTCTTTACAGACAGGAGCTCACCCCGTCT
>JARBWK010002308.1:0-15467 GCA_030556195.1 Anolis apletophallus
CCTGTCGGAAATGGAAGAATGCTGACCTGCTAACGGTGGAGACCTGAGTCTCCATCGATAGCAGT
Organism: Anolis apletophallus; assembly: GCA_030556195.1. Lineage (NCBI taxonomy): Eukaryota > Metazoa > Chordata > Lepidosauria > Squamata > Anolidae > Anolis > Anolis apletophallus. Next base: position 66 of record JARBWK010002308.1, read on the forward strand.
GGGTCAAATTGGACCCTCAGGCTTTTTACCAAAGATGACGGGCTTAGCCGCTCACCATCCAGGGTAGGCAACTGGCACTCACCGATACCAGGACGACCCAGCCATAGGATCTCCGTCTTCGATGGATTCACCTTCAACCGGCTAGAATGCAGCCATCCAGTCATGGCTTCAAGGCATTGATGGAAACATCGGGTACGGTGTCCGGCCTGCCATTCATTCTCAGCACCAGCTGGGTGTCATCAGCGTACTGATGACACTCCAGACCAAAATCACGAACCAGATATATAGATATTAAACAATAAAGGGGAGAGGATAGCTCCCTGGAGAACCCCACAACTTAATGGGAGTCTCCCAGAAGCCATCCTCCCCCCCTCCACACATTGCCCCCGGTCTTGAAGAAAGGAGGTCACCCATTTAAGGGCAGTCCCCCTAACTCCTGTCACGGCTAAACAGTGGGTCAATAATGTGTGATCGACCGTGTCAAAGGCTGCCGTGAGATCTAACAACACCAGCAGTGCTGACCCACCATGGTCCAACTGGCAGCGAAGTTAGTCTGTAATGGAGACAAGCACAGTCTCCGTCCCATGCCCAATATGGAAGCCGGACTGGAAAGGATCAAGTCCTTTGAATGTGCTCTTTAATGACCACTATTCACTTTTCCACATAATCTGACATTACTTGAACGAAGACACTTAGGAAGGACTCATCCCATGCTTTCTACAAGCACGTTGGTAACTATTCAGAGGTTGGATGTGTCCTTCGAGCCTGTGCAATGGATTTTTCTGGTGCAGCACAACGTGCACAGACCTGGCCTCACCCTTTAAACCAAAGGTTCGTCTGCCGGGGCCTAGCAAGCTTAGGATGATGGCAGCGAGGTCCTCAGGTTGTAGGTTTGATTAGAGTTACCTTCTCATAGATGGTTGATCTTACAGGGTTAGATGAGCACCATCTGCCTGGGTTTGAAATCAGTTTTCCTTCTCTTAGGATGGTTGCCAAACAGATGGAACAGATGGAAGTCAGACGGTGCTACATCTGGACTGTATGGAGGATGCTGGACGGTAGTGAGATCCAGTCTGTGATCTTTCAGGCGTCAGCATCCTGGGTACTCATTGTGCACAGATCTTCTGACAGCCAAGCAAAGCAATAATGTGACCCACACGCTCTTGTGAAATGCCAATTATGCTTGAAATTTCTCTCTGAGTGATACGACGATCATCCTGAATCAATCTGTTAACCTTTTGCTTGTGGAACTCGGTGGTTGCTGTCACAGTCCAACTCTTTGTCACGCAAGTCAGATGTTCCCACCTCCACATCTTTAAACTTACTCACCCAACGACACAGAGTACTCACATCAACACAATCTCCAACAACAGCTTGCATTCTCTGAGGAATCTCCTTTGAGGTGACACCTTCTGCTCTCAAGAATTCAATGACTGCACGTTGTTTAAGTCGCGTTGACTGACCTATGCAGGGTTCCATATTTCACACTTTAAAAACACAACCGTTCAATGCTAAGGCTTCCTGCCAAAATGGAGCTGTAGAGGAGAGTCTACTGAACAAGCCAGTACCTGCTGCATACCAGTACTGCCATCTGTTGAGGAGTGACGAAGGTGGAGGCATTACTTTTCATTCAACCCTTGTACACACATCTTCCATTTGGAGCCTGGGTGTGTGAAGAGAGTTCTAGAGTTTAGGGCAGGGCTGCCCAGGAAGTCGATTGTGATCGACGAGTCGATCGCGAGTCCATATGAGGTCGATCTCAGCTGGATGGGGCGCTTCTGCCCTGCGCACGCGCACATCCGCCGTTGCGCACGCACTCCCGCCACCGCCTTCCGCCCATGCAGGGCTTCTTCCGCCAATGAGGCTTTAGTGGGTGGGCCCTGGCGCTTGTCTCTTGACACGGTGTGGTGACGTGACCGCCCATTGGTTGCTCCTGGGGGGGGGAGCAAGATGAAGGCGTGCGCAGGGATAGGATGCGAGGCTGCGGGAGGGAGGGAGTGTGTGTGTGTGTGAGAGAGAAGGCCTCGCCGGAGGAGGATGGTCCCTGCGGTGGGGCTGCAGCTGACAAGTGCGCCCTCGACGCCGGTGAGTGAAGCTTGGGTGGGGCCCTGCCTTGCGCTCCACCCTGTCTCTCTCTCGCCTCAGCCCTCGGCAGCACTGGGGCCCCGTCCAGGCTTCACTCACCGGCGACGAGGGCGCGCTCATCAGCTGCAGCCCCACCATGAGGACCATCCTCCTCCGGCGAGGTCCTCTCTCTCTCTCTCTCACACACACACACACACACCCTCCCTCCCGCAGCCTCGCATCCTATCCCTGCGCGCACCTTCGCCTTGCTCCCCCCCTCTCAGGAGGAACCAATGGGCGGTCATGTCACCATACTGTGTCAAGAGACGAGCGCCAGGGCCCGCCCACTAAAGCCTCATTGGCAGAAGAAGCCCCACGTGGGCAGAAGATGGTGTCGGGAGCGCGCACGCGTCAGAGAAGCACGCACGGCGGCAGGAGCGTGCGCGCACCAGATAGATCTTTTAAACTTGGTTGTTATAAAAGTAGCTCGCATGCTGGAAAAGTGTGGGCACCCCTGGTCTAGGGACAACCGCTGAGTTTGGCTGTATGCAATGAACATCTCGTCTCCATAAACACACCCTATGGCTCGTATTCCTTTTGCTGCTAATATTATACAAATTATCATTTTCCGACCCCACCACATGGGCAAGGGGGGGGGGTCTGTTTTGCTCAGAGCTGAGCAAGAGACAGGGGTGGAAAGAACAGGACACAGAGTGAGGTGCAAAGGCTGTTTACCTGTGGCCACGGAGCGGATGAGGACCGAGTTGAGCTTGAGTACAGGGCTGATGGTCTGCTTGATGTCCGAGGAGCCCAGCGCCATCTTGCTGTGGCACTTCAGGACCAGCTTCTCGTCCTGTCGCTGGAGGAGGACCAGGAGGTCTTCCAGGAGCAGCACGTGGAGATCTGCAAGACAGAAAGCACAAAAGGGAGGGAGAGAAAGTACCAACTAAGCCAGTGTTTCTCAACCAGTGTGCCGGGGCACACTAGTGTGCCGTGAGCGATCATCAGGTGTGCCGTGGGAAATTGGAACCTCCAGGGGGGGGAGAGTCTAGTGTGTTGAAGTATAAAAACCCTAAGAAACCTACCTCGGTAAAGGCAAAAAATTACAACCACCACCCTTCCCCACTCGTTGTCTACTTGGTCTCTCCCTCTCCATGCATTGGGAAGGCCTGCCTCCCTTTCCCCAAGTAGAGACCTCCTCTTGCCTCCTGGGGGTTCTGTGTGGGAAGTTTGGACCAGTTCTATCATTGGTGGGGTTCAGAAGGCTCTTTGATTGTAGGGGAACTATAAATCCCAGCAACTACAACTCCCAAATGTCAAGGTCTATTTCCCCTTAACTCCATCTCCGTTCATATTTGGGCATATTTTGTATTCATGCCAAGTTTGGTCCTGATCCAACATTGTTTCAGTCCACAGTGCTCTCTGGATATAGGTGAACTACAACTCCAAAACTCAAGGTCAATGCCCACCAAACTCTTATAGCATATTCTCTTGGTTATGGGAGTTCTGTGAGGGAAGGTTGTGTCTGTCTGCCATTCCTCCCAGGATATCTATGTTGTGTTCATCGAAACAGGCCCAGGTTTCACACTGAGTGTATAAATACATTCAAAAACATATTAACTGTATGTATTACTGTGTTAGAGTGTCATTTTGTGTCATTTTGGTTGGTGGTGTGCCCCAGGATTTTGCAAATGTAAAAAGTGTGCCGCGGCTCAAAAAAGGTTGGGAAACACTGAACTAAGCATCCTTAGGATGGAACTGGAAGCTTAACAGAAAACATCCTCCAGTTTGGTTGACAACTGAAAACACTGTTTTGATATTTTGAAGGACCTGATGATGAGTGGCAGGGCGACACATACACCTCGTTTTATTTCTCAGAAGCCTCCCTACTTTGACATTTTGACTTGAAACGGGCCTCTGGGAAACTGGACAACATCCAAAACTGCCCTGTTTTCTCCCCCTTCCATTTTTTTTGGATTAGCTTCCCCAGGTTTGCAACTGTGACTTGACATATGGCATTACAATTGTATTCTAGTCACATTTTGAAGCCTCTAACAAAATCTATAGATGAGCTTACGGCTGACACAGATGGACACACAGCTATTCTTTTTGTCCGGACTCAACCCCACACTGCCCACGCTTCAAGTCCTTAACAAGGAACAGTTTAGTTAGTTTAGTATAGGCTGAGGGAATCCCCTTCTCCGGTGTCTCCAATTGGAATGTACAGTAGAGTCTCGCTTATCCAACCTTTGCTCATCCAACTTTTGTATTATTTACGAAGCGCGTTGATGACTAAAAAGGCCAATCTGAGATAGGCAAGTCTGGTTGCAGAAAGCACAGCAGAAAGTCTCCTTGGGTGATGTTGTTTCCAAGTTGCGGTTCTTTCTGCGTTGTCGTTTCTCTTCGAGACCCGTTCGGCGTGTCTTCTCGAAAGAGGCCACAGCATTGTGGAGAGTGCGTCTCCATGCCTCCCGATATGAGGCCAGGGTGGACCATTGTTGGTGATCAATCTGGCCGAGTCTGAGATATTGTTTCAGGGAGTCCTTATATCTCATTTTGGGGGCGGCTCTCTTGCGCCGACCCGTGGTGAGTTCACCGTAGAGTAGTATCTTTTGGAGGCGGTGGTCCTCCATCCTAGAGACGTACCCTGCCCAGCGCAGCTATGTTCTCAGTAGCATGGCTTCAATGCTGGTGATCCCTGCTTGCTCAAGGACAGCAGCATTAGTCACATAATTGGTCCAGTGTACATTTAGGATTGTGCGAAGACAGCGCTGATGAAAGCGTTCGAGGAGTCGTAGGTGTTGGCGATAGGTTGTGAGCGTTGGTAGGCCGCTCAATAATCACACTCACTCGGGTATTGAGGAAATGCTTTATGAGTCCTTAATCCAAGGCAGTAAAAACCGTACTGAAGCCTTCCCTCCAAAATCCCTGCTCAAAACTCCCCGAGCCCCTCCCCCCTCTGGCGAAGAGCCAATCCTTGAACAGATAACCCCGGAACCCCACCCCTCTTGTCCTTTTTCGGCGGGAACTCCAACAGCTCAGAAACCACAGGGAACAACATGGAGCTAGGAGAACCAAAATGGCGGCCGCGCCTCCGATCGCTCGGTCCTCTTCCAAGATGGCAGCCGCGTCTTTGTCCATTGCGCTATCCCGCATTGGACAAGGCGCCGCTGACATAGCGCCCCCCTCCCGAAGGAGTCCACCGACCTGGGGGGAAAAGAAGCAAAGTATTTTCAGGGCCCTGGCTTGTCCGGGAAGGCCCTATGAAATCTTTTGACCAATCTGGGGGCCTTGACATGTTCTGCTAACACCCACTCCGGCTGCAAGTCTTTGGAAAGCCACTGCACAAAGTATTGAAGTCTGCCCCTAAGCCTTTTAGAGTCTAAAATATCCTTAAGCTCAAAGTGGGTATGTTCCCCGATCATGATCGGGACTGGGGCGCTCCCCTGTGGAGACCACTTGCGGTGGGTTACTGCCTTTTTAAGCAGGCTAACGTGGAACACCGGGTGCACCTTGCGCCACGTGTGGGGAAGGTCTAGCCTAAGGGTGACCGGGTTGACCACTTCAGTCACCCGTAGAGGGCCAACAAACTTGTCCGCAAACTTGCGGGAGGGCTGGGTCGATCGCAGGTGCTTAGTGGAGAGATATACCATGTCTCCTGCCACATAGGTTGGCTGTGGCCCTCTCTTTTTATCTGCATGAGTTTTGTAGTCTTCTCTGGCCTTCCTCAGCGTCCTTTGGATCTCTGGCCAGGCTGCGGCAACCCGCGCGCCCCAGGACTCGGGGGTGCAAGGCGGAGGTGCAGAAGTATCAATAGCTGGGAAGGGCAGGAAGTCCCGACCACCCACGGCCCGGAACGGAGACACCCCCGTGGACGCGTGGTCGGTGTTGTTATAGCAGTATTCTGCCACATCCAACAGGTTGGCCCACTGGTCCTGCTGATACGTAGAGAAGCACCTCAAGTATTGCTGGAGCGTCCGCTGAACTCTTTCGGTCGCTCCGTCTGTCTCGGGATGGAATGCCGTACTCAACGCCCGTTGGGTCCCCAGGGCGGCCAGGAACGCCTTCCAGAATTTAGCAGCGAACTGCGGGCCACGGTCACTTACGACCCGACGAGGGCTACCATGCAGGCGAAATACATGATGTATAAAGAGTTTGGCCAGCTCCGGCGCCGTTGGCAGTCGTCGCAACGGCACAAAGTGGGCCTGCTTGGAGAACAGGTCCACTATCGTCCAGATGGCGGTGAACCCCCCGCTCTCCGGGAGGTCCACTACGAAATCCATGGCTATCTCTCTCCATGGTTCTGCAGGGTCAGCTACTTGTTGCAATAGGCCCGTGGGGCGTCCCACCTTCGTTTTATTCCTGGCGCACACATCACACTCGGCGATGTATTGTTTTGCGTCCCTCCTCATCATCGGCCACCAGAACTGCCGGGCGAGTAGCTTCAGCGTCTTTGAGAGCCCGAAGTGTCCTGCCATGAGCGTGTCGTGCCCTATTTCTAGGACTTGTGCCCTCAGGGCCTCGGGGACGTAAACCTTGGTTCCCTGACTCCAGATGCCGTCATTCTCTTCCAGGCCTTCCGGGTGCCGGACCAGCCATTCGTCTGTGCGGGACGCTGTCCTGATCTGGTCCAGGAGAGGCTTTGCCAGCTCTCCGGCGGTGGCCTTTGCTTTGACTGCTGCCCGGGTGGCGGCGACCAAACCCAGTTGTGGGTTAGAGAATACGGTTCCCATCTCTCCTGGGGCCGAGTAGTCCGCGTCAGGCATGCGCGAGAGCGCGTCCGCCACGACATTTTTCGGGCCCGGGAGGTATCTCAACTTAAAATTGAATCTGCTAAAGAACTGGGCCCATCTCAGCTGCTTAGCGTTCAGTCTCTGGGGGGTCTGCAGGACCTGCAGGTTCTTATGATCTGTCCAAACTTCGAAAGGGACCGGCGTTCCCTCCAGGAAGTGCCTCCAATGGGCCAGAGCCGCCCGTATGGCAAACGACTCCTTCTCCCATACGTGCCATCTTTTTTCCGTTTGGGTGAACTTCTTGGAGAGATAAGCACATGGCCTCAAGTGGCCTTCTTCATCCGGCTGGAGGAGGACTGCTCCGTATGCCGCCTCGGACGCGTCACACTGCACTGTGAAGGGCCTGCTCATCACCGGGTGAATCAACAGGGGCTGGCTGGTGAACTGCCGCTTGAGGTTCACGAACGCCTCTTGACACTGTGGTGTCCATTGAAGTTTGGCGCTAGGGGTTTTGGTCTTCCTGGTTTCTCCCAACCCCTTAGTTTTAAGCAGGTCTGTTAGCGCTAAGGTAGTCTCAGCAAAATTCGGGATGAATTGCCGGTAGAAGTTCGCGAATCCCAGGAACCCCTGCAGCTGTCTCCGCGTGCGGGGGGCTTCCCATTCCAGTACGTCTCGCACCTTCGCCGGGTCCATCGCGATGCCCCGTGTGGAGATGCGATATCCCAAGTAGTTCAACTCGGTCTGATGGAACTCGCATTTGGACAACTTGGCGTATAGCCGATTGTCTTTCAGCCTCCTCAGGACTTCCCGGGTCAACGCCACGTGCTCTGTACGGGTCTCTGTGTAGATCAGGACGTCGTCCAGGTACACGATGACCCCCTTGTACAACAGGTCTCTGAGGGCCTCGTTGATCAACTGCTGGAAGATTTTTGGCGCCCCCTTTAGGCCGAAGGGGGTGACTAAAAACTCGAAATGGCCCAAGTGACAGTTGAAGGCCGTCTTCCAGCAGTCCTCTGGCTTGACCCGGATTCTATAGAATGCCTCTCGAATGTCTAGCTTCGTGAACAGCCTGGCCTTCCCCAGCTGGGCCAGGATCTCGGACATCAAGGGGGAGGGGGTACGGATTCGCCGAGCTGATGGCGTTTATCCCGGAGACTCCCATCCGCCTTGGGGCGGAAGAGCACGGGGGCCGCCAGTGGGCTATCTGAGTGTCTAATAAAACCCCTGGCCAGGTTTTTGTCTATGAACTCCCTCAGCGCCCTTTTCTCCGGCTCCGACATTGCATACATCTTGGGTTTGGGGAGTGTCGCCCCCTCTTCTATCTTAATGGCACAGTCCATGGCGCGGGAGGGTGGCAGCTCGTCGCATTCTTTCTCGCTGAACACCTCAGCCAGCTCCCAATAGTCCTGCGGTACTCCTGCCAATTGGGCGAGCTCGGCTCCTGCCGTATTAGGACTCCCTCCTTCTCCTGGGTACTCTATCTTAGCCTGAACTTGCCCATCTCTGAAGCGCACCTCCCCTGTCTTCCAGTTGATCCTCGGATTGTGTTTCTCCAACCAGGGGCTGCCCAGAATTAAGGGTTGGTTAGCCATCTCGGAGATCACAAAATTGATGCGCCCTCTGTGGGTCCCTATCCGCACCTCCAACTCCCCGGTCTTTCTAGTGGCTGGCGCCCCGTTGGCGAAGGTCCCATCCAGCTGCGCGAACAGGACCGGGGCCACTAACTCCCGGGGGGTCACTCCTAGCTGGGCTGCTAAGCCAGGGGACATTAAGCATCTGGTGCACCCACAGTCTAGCATGGCACTAGCCTCGGTCTCTTTGCCGGTGGCGGGGCCGCACACAGCTACTTTAAATGTGAGGATTCCTCCACTGGGAGGCTCCGACTCACCGCCCTGGGAAGGTGAGATCTGCCGTCGGGCGCTCACGGCAGATCGGGCTCGTTTTCCACCGACTCTTCCGATCCGCTCCCCTCCGCGCCTCTCTCGTTTGCACATTTAAGGCCATTCACGGTCTAGGGCCTGTGTACCTAAGGGACCGCTCTACCCCATACGTTCTCGAGATCACTACGTCTGAAGAGCAGAACCTGCTGGCTATCCCACCGGGACCACGCTCCTGCCATTTCCATTCACTACGACAACGTAGCCTTTTCTGTTGTGGCTCCTGTGCTCTGAATCTCGCTCCCCCGGACCATGCTCGGGCGATTTCTGCTCGCCTCTTTCGCGGGCATGCAAGACTGCCCCTCTTCAGGCTGGCGTTAGCCAGGTCTGAATGTGTAAAGGGTATGCTTACACTGGATTTAACAACGTAACCTTCGTATCTCACTATTGTACCGTACTGAATTCCTATGGATGTTTTAGTATATGCTTTTATTGTATACTTTTATGGTATGCTGTATGTTTTTATTGTTTGCTGTAATCCACCCCAGCCTGCAGGGAGGAGCGGAATATAAAATGGAATAATAAATAATAAATAAATAAAGGGGCGAATAATTCCAAAGTGTTGCCTAGGGCGCAAAGGTGTTAATCCGGGCTCTGACCCTACATAGAGAGTAAGTGTTGTAGTAGTCTATCCTGGATGTAACGAGTGTGGACCATCTTGACCGATGAACACTCCTTGCAGCTCAGCAATTTATTAAATACATAATTCACATGTGGTTGATTTGAATAGGAAACGGTTTTATATTAGCATGTGGAAACAGCAATTTTCTGCAATAAGGAATGCTGTTTCCCGCACAAAACACCTGTTTCAGATCATGGCGCTGATTTAGTGCAGAATAAATCCCAAACTGCAAATAGGATTCAAAACGGTATGCCACGGTGTGAAAACTTTCTTAGAGCAGGAATAGAAAGCCTAAGCTTCCGATTTTTGTTCTAAGATTATATTTTGATGAAGAATTACATCCTTGTCCGAAGCCTTCCTCTTTACACGGTTTGCCTCCTTTTGGATTATCAGCCTCCTGCAGCAGAGATGACTCACCCTCTGCTGTTTCACGTTCTCAGGGCTGATTTCCTCCTCTGAACAATTTCTACCAAGAAAATCTCCCATAGGGCAAGGCTCTTGCAATCCCTTTGATATACATTAAAGGGGAAAATGCTCATTCCAAAAGGGATTAGAGCTATGAGTGGCATAACGCTGTGCATGCTTATGTAGGTTTGACACAACAGCCACTTCACAGTCACAATGAACACCAAAGTGGCCCGGTATCGCAGCTGTTCCGCCTCCTAGGGTGCAGCGAATGCCCCATCGTCACGCAAACATGGAAGTTGAGGCCTGGCACAAATCACTACTCTAATCAGAGGCAGGCAGCAGGAAGTGCAATAATTTCTCTCACCTCCCTGCACATCCCCACTGTCATGAATTTGTCATTGAATCGGTGTTGCTAAATTCATTGCTGTACTCCTTGGCCACGGAGGTCCACGCTTCTCTGATTACATTCTGAATAGATTACTGCAACCCCGCTTCACGTGGGTTGCTTTTGAAGACTGTTTGAAACTTCACCTAGTCTGACGGGCGGCAACTAGATTGCTCACTGGAGCATATCAACCCCTGTTACGCTAACTCCACTGGCTGCCAGTCCATTTCTGAGTACACCAAAGTGCTGGTCTTGGCCTATAAACCCCTATACGACACCAGACCAGCTTACTTGTCCGAACGTATCTCCCTCTACATTCCACCTCGTAGCTTAAGATCCACCGGGAGGCCTTGCTCGTCCCCAGTTTGGCAGAACACGGCCATGCTGGATTACCCATATACAACTAGGCATGGCGCCTCCCTTCTTTCCCCTTCATGCCCTCCTCGCTCCTCCCGGCAGTCTTCTGCTCCATCCCTCTGTCCTCGCCTCTGGGCTGTGGCGGCCCCTGACTGATCCATTGATTTGCCCGCAGGTCTCTGGCTGGCCTGGACCTCCTGGGCTCCTGGGGAAGCTGTCTCCATGGGCGACCTCGTCGGCTTCTCCCGCGGCAGACTGTACCCTGCAGCCAGAGCCAAGCCACCGGCAGAGTCTGGGGAGAGGGTGGTGGAGAGGGAGGGGAGAAGGAGGAGAGGAGGCAACTAGGAGGAAAGAAGAAAGTAAGGAAGGAAGAGGGGAGGAGGAAGAGAAAGGGCGTTGCAGCCTGGGTGGACCTCCCAGGTCCCCAGCACAAGACCACACCAACCCAGGCTCGCCCTGCGCTCTTGGACAAACCGGGTGGCCTGTTGGCCAAAGGGAGCGCTGGAGGAGGGAAGGATCAAGGCCAGGGTCTGGCTCTCCTGCTCGGAGCAGCCAAACAAAGCTACGCACAAAACCCCAACCTGAATCCCTCCTCGCGGAGCGCACGCCAAGCAAGATATATATTGACATCTCTCTTGCTCGCCGCTCTCTGGCGCTCTTCACTCTCATGCGCGCCTTTGAGCAAGTTTGCACTTCGCGCGCTCTCCCCAAGCCCCCGAGGAGACCTTCAGCACAGCGGAGCTTCCCAGCCGGAATGGGGAATTGAGGTGGCGAGATGGTGCCTACCGCCTTTCTCTCTTCTGTTCCGAGGCACCATGGCGAAAAAGCCAGCAGAGTGTGGGTCTGAGTGGTGTGTGTGGGGGGGCAGAGGTTGGCTTAAAGGGGCGACCTTCAAAGTGTGGCCTAGGCCAAAAGGTGTTAATCCAGGCCTGAACACGGCTGGTGGGGACCAGGACAGGGCCTTCGGGTGGTGATCCTCACCTATGGAACTTTGCTCCCCCAGCATTCCTCTCCTCCTTTCTTTCAGTAGAAGAAAATTGAAGATGTGTCAGGAACCCAGCTGCCATTAATATTATAACAAATACCAAAACACAATATGACCTGTGATTGCTGTAATGGAAAAGGTTTCATGACCGGTTTACAATGTTGTTTTTAATCGATGATATTTGTATGTTTTTATTGTGTTTTTATTGTACTCTATTGCAGCATCGAATCGGCTACATTGTTAGTCGGCCTGAGTCTCTCTACGGTGAGAAGAGCTGCAAAATGATGTAAATAAATAAATATAAGTAAGTAGTTGGGAAAAACAGCATTGCTACGGCTTTAAGGTGGAGAAACCTTGTTGGTTCTGCTGGACCTCTCAGCGGCTTTCAATAATTGGGATATTTTTTGATATTTTTATCCTTCTGGGTCGCCTTGCAGATATGGGGCTTGGGGTACTGCAGTATTGCAGTGGCTCCAATCCTTTCTGGAAGTTGTCACCTAGAAGAAAAAGCTTGGTTGGGTGACACCTGTCTGCCCGCAACTCTTGTTCCTGTGGAGTCCTCAGGGTTCAGTATCACTGTCCTTGATAGCTAAGTTTTTAACATCTACATGAAACCGCTGGGAGAGATCATCATTATCTGAGTTTCAGAGTAAGCGCATCTGTGGTAGATGACGCCCAGATCTGTCACCCTTCCCACCTGCCAATACTTTAAGGAGGCTGTCCAGACTTTGAAAACCGGTGCTTGGCTGCTGTGTCGGACTGGGATGAGGGCTAGCAAATTGAAACTTAATCCAGACAAGACAGAGTCCTCCTGGGTCAGTCGAAAGGCCGAACAGGGCATAGGGTTACAGCCTGTGTTGGACGGGTTACACTCCCCCAAGGCAGGTTCGCGGCTTGGCAGTGATCCTGATTCATCGCTGGGAGCCTGGAGCCCCAGGTCTCATGTGGCCGGGGAGCGGTAATAGCAGACTCGTGCGCCAGTTGCGCCCGTACTCTGGGAAGTCTGATGTGGCGCGTGCTGTCTACACTCTGGGTCACATCCGAATAGATTACTGCAACGCTTAATGGGGCTGCCTTTGAAGACAGTTCGGAAATTACAACTAGTCCAACGGGCGGCAGCCAGATTCACTAACTGAGGCCATATATACAGGGAGCATACTAATTTCTGTTGTGTCAGCTCCACTGGCTGCCAGTCCCCACCCCTGGCTCAATTCAAAGTGCTGGTGTTGACCTCAGCCTATGGGATGGTTCCTGGGCTCCAGCTTACTTGTCCCGAATCGCATCTGCCGCTACGCCCCCACCTCTCGTATTTCCTTTAAGATCATCCGAGGCCCTGCTCTCGCCTCCCGCCGACTTCCCAGGTGCGGCTGGTGGGAGACTACAGAGAGGACTTCCTCTGTGTGGCCCTGTTTGTGGGAATGCGCCCCAGCGACATGGCACATCAATTCCATCCTCCTGGACATTCAGGGAAAGTGAAAGCCTGGATGTGGGGACTCCAGGGCGTCGTATAGTAGCGCACAGGACAGCACTTTAGTAGTTTTAATTGGAAAGTTGGTGAATCGGGCTCAATGCTTTTATGGATGGAACACTGCTTAACATAGGTAATGCTACGTGAATGTAATTATATTTTTACATTTTAGGTGTCAAAATGCTGGAGGGTTTTATATTGTGTTTATACTGCAATTGTGATGTAGGGCATCAAATTATGCTCTTGAAGCCACTTGAGTCTGGGGTTGAGAAGAGCGGGTAAATGCCAAATAAAATAAACAACAAAACTGTGGATTGAAATTATGGCCTCACGGAAGATGTTCGAAGTTCTGTGTAAGACCGAAAAGAGACAGACAAATGGACGGAGACAGAGAGAAACACAGGAATGCTTACTGAGTCACGCTATGGAGGAACTGTAAAATCTAGGCTGGCAGTAAGAGCTCTCTAGGCTTTGAGGATTCTTTTGCTTTCTCTGCACAGAGAGTTCTTGTATTTCCTGGATGTTTCTCATCCAAGCACTCACCAGGACACCTTTAATAGTTTTCCAGCCAAGAGTGCTGATGACTCACCAAACTATGGAATCCGAAGATTCCATAATACTGAGCCGTGATACAGTTGTCAAACTGCACTAATTCTGTAAGGCAGGGCTGTTTGTGGTGTCGGCCCAAAAGAAGGTTGATCCTTAGCGCGCGGTGCACCTTGCACGCATGTGCTCCTTCCCATGGTGCTCCTTCAGAGGGGCATTATGGAGAATGAGGGAGCGCGCAGTCCTTCGGCTCCACCTCGTGCTCCTCGTTTCCTGTGGTGCCTGCACGGAGGAGCGGGGTGGAGGAGGGGCGGCGCGCGGGAGGAACGGGGCGCACAGGAGGAGGGAGACGTGATGGTGGCGCTACGCAAAGGTGCACGTGCACACGCAAGATAGATCTCTTGACTTGGTTTTTAAAAAAGCATTTGTATGCTGAAAGTTTGGGCACCCCTGCTGGGGAACATGGGTTTAGGATTGGAGCCCAAAAAATTTGGGGCCCCCAAGATACCGCAGACTAAAAAAGACTTTTATTTCGTGATCAGACTTGAGCGGACAATCTGCACTTAAAAGGTGCTAAAAGACTGCCGCCCATTCAATTAGAAAAGTTTTTATATTACTTTCTTATCAGCAACCTTTCCCCATGTAAACTTCTGTCAGGATTGGCTTTTCGTCCTGATCATCCATTTTGATTGGCTCTATATCTTCTATCATAAAGTTCATGCACTTGCATAGACATCTGTAGGGATTCTCTATCTCAGCCAGTGCTTCTAAACCCTTTCCTAATGCCCAACCCCTTAACACATTTCCCCCATGCTGTGGTAAAACCATAACTTTTTTTTCATTGCTGCTTCTAACGTCACTACGTTATAAATTTTCATGTCAAATCTGATATGCAGGATTATTTTCATTTACGGGCCCAAAATTTTTGGCACTACAATCCCCCAATTTTGAATACTGGGGGGGTTAGGAGGTGATTTTTTTTTGGGATTTAATTTTGGGGTTTATAGTTCACCACAAACAAAAAGCATTCTGAACTTCACCAAACTTGGCACACAGAACCCAACAACAGAAAATACTAGAAGGGTTTCATGGCCATTGAACTTGAGGTTTTGGGGTTTTAGTTCACCACATTCAGAGAGCACTGAGCTCAAACAACGTGGATCTGGACCAAAAGCAAAACTAATATGCCTAAATTAGGCACGGGGATTTGGGGAAATAGACCTTTACTTTGGGAGTTGTAGTTGCTGGGGTTTATAGTTCCCTTTCAGTCAAAGAGCATTCCCAAATCAGAACTTTGGGGGAAACCCCCCAAAAAACCCCTTTTTATCTTTGTACCCCGAACCCCCCCACCCCCCCAGGGTCCCGACCCCCCCGGTTTCACTGCTCTGGGAAAAATGTTGCTGGGTTTTGGATGTATGCTTCTGTTCTCCTCCTTTTTGGGAAGGGGACCCCTACTTTTAAAATTCCCCCTTCGTGTAGGGACCCAAAGGCAAAGAGCCTGGGTTGGGAAACCCAAAGGGCCCAAATGTATAAGGTTTCCATGGCTGATTCCCATACTTGCCCCAAGGTCTTATAATTGTAATGTCCACAGGAGCTCTGAGATAAATCCTGCTGGGCCAAAGGGGAGCATAAACAAATTCCCCCCCCAACTGCAAAGACAGTCAGCAGGAAAATCTTAACGAAACCCCAGCAAAGGTGGATCATACCTACAGGAGAATTCTTAGCTAAATCTCTTTCTGAGCTGTCTGCCCAAAAAACAATGCCCGTGACCCCACAGTTTTATGCCTCTCTTTCTAGTGCAGGTCCTAGGTCAGTATGGGGCTCCATTAATGAATATATGGGGGTTCCTTTGGGATACGGGTAAATCCTCACCCACCCAAAGACAATTCCCCTTCTT
>JARBWK010002309.1:0-15465 GCA_030556195.1 Anolis apletophallus
AGGTTTTAGGACAGTGGTTCTCAACCTGTGTGTCCCCAGGTGTTTTGGCATACAACTCCCTGAAATCCCAGCCAGTTTGCCAGCTGTTAGGATTTCTGGGAGTTGAAGGCCAAAAATATCTAAGGACCCCACAGGTTGAGAACCACTGTTTTAGGGATATTATTTAACTGCCCCTGCAAAAAGCGTCCTGGTGCCTCATCAAATGGCACATCCCAGGATTTTATAGCATTGAGCCACTGAAGTTAAAAATCTAACTTCATTAATTTACAATGTAGATGCAACCCAAGATTTCATCAGGTAAAGCCTACTGAAACCCTACTGAAAAAAATAAATACATTAACTTTCCAAGGAGGAAGAAACATGCATGTCTAGTTTTCTCTCTCTTGGATATTTAATTATTAAAGTATTTCTGTGTTACCCTACTTCCTGTCATCTCAGTGTACAAAATAATTACATACTAATTAAAACAATATTTTAAAAAATTAAAACATTTTAAAGGTGCTAAAACTACATTTTAAAACTTGATGAGCTTAAACAAAATGATTGAAATTAGTTGAGACAGTTTAAATCAATTTAAATTCTTCTTCGAGAGCTCTGTGAATGCACACTTATGAAGTTTGCGCGCCAGCGCGGGCTTCCCAACGGAAACTTTTCCAGCTTGAAACTTTTTGGCGGTAGCTCCGCCCAGCCAACCCGGAGGGCATAAAGGCGCCTCCAGCGCCCGCCCCATTCCTTTGTTTTCCGCCACTTGGGCAACATCGAATACGGCTGGTTGTGTGAGCATAGCATGTCCACAACCAGTTTCAAAGGTGTTTATCCTGCGGTAGCAAGATCCCGGACTGTGACGGTCACTCGAAGTGCCTTCGGTGTCTCGGGGAGGACACGTCGTTCCTGCCTGCCGGCACTGCCAGGCCTTCTCGACCGCCACTCGAAGAGCGAGAGCCCGCAGGCTTCAGGCCTACCTCACGGAGCGTGCTCTCTGCCCTCCACAGATGGCACGGCTGTCCCATCTGCCTCCCCTTGGGATCCGAGGCGGCTTCGGTCCCCGTTGCGCCGACCGCTCGCCCGGCTGGGAAGCGTCCGCACAAGGAGAAGAATACCACCAAGTCTGTCTCCTCGAAGACTTCAAGACTTCGGTGTCGAAGAGGCCCTGCACCGTAACCACGAAACGGTCCAGCTGCCTCCTCCTCGAAGAGCATCGACAAGCTCAATGGCGTCGGGCCCTCCCAGAGGTCGGCCATCTCGAGACTCCTCCGATCGGGCTATGGAGATAGCTTTCCGGAGGTCAGTGAAGAAGCCCGTAGAGCCCAGACCAGAGGCCTGGTTCCTGTGACTCCGGGCAAGTCTCTGGAGGCCGCTGCCTCGAGACCTCCCTCACCGAAAAGGCGCAGGACGCTGACGTCATCGTCTTCAGTCTCCTGCCCCGACTCTTCGCCTGTCCCTGTTCTCGCTGTGGAGACAGGGGTAGAGCATCATGTGTCGCCAGAGAACTCTGCCCAGACCGTCGTCCTCCCCCCTCCGGGACAGACCTCGGTTCGACAACTTTTTATAACTTCGCCAGACAAGTGTATTTCGAGGTTATTGCATAAGCACTGAGTCCCATATAAGAAAAAGTTGGCGAGAGAAAAGAGAAAAATGTATAAAGGAAATTGAATTACTACAGGAACAATTGAGAATAACGAGGAGAAAAAATATAAATAGTATTTTAAGGCAGAAAAAGAAAGAATTGGAATTAATGGACGAGGTGCAATGGAACAAAAAATGAGACAGTGTGAGACAACGAATTAATGGATGGGGTACAAAATCAATGAAACAAATGGTGAGATATTTGAAGAGGAGAAAGGAAAAGGCATGTATAACAAAACTTAAAGATAAAAATGGATTGGTGAAAGAAGGGAGAAAAGAATTAGAAGATATAATGAGAGAATTCTACAGGAGCTGTATCAAAAAGAACAGGTGAATAAGAAAGAAATAAAAATTGGGAATAAAATAAATGAGGAGGATAAAAACATTCTAAACGAAGAAATAACACAGGAAGAAATAATTCAGGTAATTAAAGGGCTGAAACAATATAAGGCACCTGGTATAGATGGATATACAGCCGAATTTTATAAGACATTTATGTATGAGTTGGCACCATATATGGCAGCAATGTTTAATGAGGTATATATGAGAGGGATTGCCCGAAAACATGGAAACTTTCAGAAATTATTCCAGTTCTGAAGCCAGATAGACAAACAGAGCTCCCAGAACCATATCGTCCGATTAGTTTAGTAAACCAAGATTATAAGATATTCATGAAAATTATAGCAAATAGATTGGAAGTTATTTTACCAAAGATTATAGGAGAAGACCAATATGGGTTTGTCAAAGGGCGTAGAATTAGTGAACCAATAAGAAATGTTGTTAATGCGATTTGCCATGCGACAAAAACAAAAAGAAAATTGTCAATTTTAAAGTTAGATGTATATAAAGCTTTTGACAAAGTAAATCATGAATATTTGCATAGATTATGTAAAGAACTAAATCTGGGGAATAACTTCTGTGAAATGATCAAAAATGTATATAGGGAGAATAAGGCTTGTATTAGAGTGAATGGACAAGAAACAGAAAACATTCAAATCGATAATGGAACCAAACAAGGGTGTCTGTTATCTCCAATGTTATTTGCTCTGGCAATAGAACCCTAGCATACAAAATAAAGATGGATGAAACATGGGAAGGGTATAAGATTGGGAGGAAGGAGGAGTTGAAATTGAACTTGTATGCGGATGACGCAAATAATTTTAACACAGAGGCCAAGGGAAATGATTAAATCAATTCAAATAATCTTGAGGGAGTTTAAAAGATTCAGGGCTATCAGTTAATATGGAAAAATCAGAGATATTATTTATCAATACACCCTCAAGGGAACAATTAGAGATAAGGAAGGAATCAGGATTAAAATTGGGAATAAAAAGATGAAGTACCTGGGAATTTGGATATATAAAACATTTGATAAAATAATAGACGGAAATTACAAAATGGTATGGAAGAGAATGTTAAAACAAATGAGTGGGTGGAAGAATAAGAATTTGAGACAAATGTCTAGGATAAGGGCATTGAAAATATTGATAATTCCAAAAATGATGTACCTATTTCAGGCTCTCCCAGGAATTCCTCCGATGACAAAATTAAAGGAATGGGATAGGAAATTAAATAATTGGGTTGAAGGGGGGAAAAGACCAAGAGTAAGGAAAAAATTGATAATTGCAAAAGAAATGAAAGGAGGATGGGGATGTCCATGTCTAGAACTATATAGTGATGCCTTCCAAATTGAAAGAGTAATAGAACTACAAGTGACTAATAAAAAATGGGTGAGATTTGAAAAGGAAATGAATGGAGTAAGTTGCGAAGAAATAATTTTTAGAAAATGGGATAAAAGAAATGTAGATAGATTAATAGGACCAATGAAAGGAACTATGCAAGTGTGGAAAAAATGGCAAGGGAAAATAAGTAGCTTAAAATCCAAAATGTCAACAGTATGGACAATTAATAAGGATAAGGAATCAAATATGAATAGAAATATCCAGATATTGAAGGAAAAGGGAATAGAGAGGGTAGAACAATTATATAACAAAGAGGGAATGGTAAGTGAGGATAGAATTAAACAATGGCTTGACAAGAAAATTGGTTACAGATAAGAGCAATTTGTGCATACTGTAGAATAAAAGATAATATTAATATGGTTAAGAGTGAAGATACCGCCTTTGAAAAGATAATAAGAGACAAATGGGAAGGAATGAAGGCACAGGCCAGCAATATATATATAATGCTATTAGAGGCAGATGGAGGTACAATACGGGATTTGAAAGTATGTGGGAAATGGAGCTACAAATTACGGAACAAGAGATGAGAAATGTGGTAGAGATTATAGGGACGAAAAGAAATACCAAAGTACGAGAAATGAGGAGGAAAATACTGCATAAATGGTATCGTACACCCTGTCAATTAGCATACTACTATAAAAAGGGTAGTAGTCAGTGCTGGCACGGATGCCAACAGAAAGGGCGATTTATGCACATGATGTGGGAATGTGAATATATACAACATTTTTGGCAGACTATACAAAATCAGGCAAAACAAATTCTAGGAAATGAGTGGATCATAACAAAGGAAATTGCGGTAATAGGAAAAATGGTGAAAACGGAAAAATGATGGGGAAATAAAAGAAGCAATAATAGAATGTGCACAAGCAGTAATAGTATTAGGATGGAAAGATAAATCAAAATGGACAGTAAACAAATGGTATCATTATATGGTGGAACAAATGGAATTTGAAATTATGAATGGGAAATTAAATGCTTCAAAAATCAATGAAAATAGAATGAGAAAAATGGAAGAAAGATGGACAAGGGTAAAGAATCATATTATGAAGCATTCTGGAGATCAAGCCATAAGAAATAGGATACAAATGTTATATAGTATATAGTATATAGAATGGAAAGGTATATTCTTAAAAAAAAAAAAAAAAAAAAAAAAAAAGAGAAAAAAAAAACTTCGCCAGACAAGGGCAGGCAGACCACGAGGCTCGCCCTGGCCCCGGCCAAGCGAACACCTCCTCCTGTGTCGTCAGAGATGCCAAACATCCCGTCGACGTCCAGGTCGCCTCCACAATCACAACCGCCGGTGATCCCAGACACGCTCCACCCATGGTCGGGAGACGAGATGGAGGATGGCGAGGTCCTCGATCGATAAGATCAGGATCCATCCTGTCCCTCAACATGGACAGAACGCCTCCCATACGGGCTGTGACGCCGAACCCTCCTCTTCGCCGACGGACAACGTGAAGGCCTTCGGGTGAGCAGATGGGCCGGATGGCGAGATCCCTGGGGATGCAAACCTATGTCCCCACGAGGTCCAGCGCTTGCCCAGTGTTCAGACGGGTGCAGATCGAAGATGCGCCCAACCGCACCTTCCTATGCTAGAACCGCTGGAGGAGGCGGTCAAGGCATCATGGGCAACTCCGTCTACCATCCCTCCTACGGCAAGTCGCATCGAGGCATGGTATAAGATAGACGAGAGGGAGAGGAGCTGGCTCCACGACCATCCAGTGCCGAACTCGATGATCGTCACCTCCGCCCAAACCTCGGGCCGAGAATCTGCGGCGCCCTCAGATCAGGAGGGAAGGAGATTCGACACAACGGGTCGAAAGATTTACAAGGCCGGGCTCCTGTTGACCAAGATGGCCAACTACGGCGCTTGTATGGCAGCGTATCACCAGATCCTCTGGGAAAGGGCTCAACCCTTTTTCCAGGATCTTTCTCGGGAGCAGCAGACGGCGCTTCTCTCCATTTCCCAGGAGGCAGAGTCGCTAGCACACCATCAGATCCTCATGGCCCGCCACACAGCGGACACCGGGGCAGCGGCTAGCCCACGGTGTCGCCATCCGGAGACACGCGTGGCTCAAGTCCTCTGGCCTTTCCACGAACTCGAGGAAGACGATCGAGGATCTGCCGTTCGATGCCCAGGGACTTTTCTTTGCGGGCACGGACGACAGACTCAAGGCCACTCATGACTTTAGAGTCTTGACAGCAAAATTGGACCGGCCTCAACCACAACCTAGGCCGAAGTACTACCAACGGGCCAAGTTTCAGCCCAAGCAGCAGTACCGCCAAGCCCCGAGGTACTCGGCGCCTCAGCAGCAACAACAGCAGCCGAGGCAGCAACAACAGTCCAACAGACCCCGACAGGGAAACAAGTCCCGACCTCGCCATGGTAATGGCAATGGACAATCCAACCGTCGGGTTTGACGGGGCGCTGGACGACACCGCCTTGTCGCAAAGTACCGCTGCCACCACCATGGCTCCTCCCATCCTTCGACCTCCACCACCACACCCGCCATTCGGAGATCGCCTGGCCCGCTACATCGATGCCTGGCGACGCATCACCTCAGATGCATGGGTTCTCCGGATTGTCGAAGACGGCTATGCCTTGGAGTTCGACGAACTTCCACCCACGGGGTTCATCGTCGAGACACAGCCGTCCAGGGTGATCTTGAGGAGGTCGACGCTGCTGCTTCAAAAGGGAGCGATTTCACAGCTCCCCAAGAGCAAGGAAAGAGGGCATTCTTCTCACGGTATTTCACCGTGCCGAGCCAGACGGTTCCCTGCGACCCATCCTGGACCTCAGAGACTTAAACGCGTACGTTTCGCCGAGGAAATTCAGGATGGTGTCAGTGTCGTCCATTCTCCCACTTCTCCGGTCCAACGACCACTTCGCCGATCGACCTTCGAGACGCATATTTCCACGTCTCGATTCGACCTGCTCATCGACGCTTCTTGAGCTTCAAGGTGGCGGGAAGGGCGTATCAGTTCAACGACCTCCCGTTCCGCCTCGGGACAGCACCTCGAACATTCTCAAAGTGCATGTCGGTCGTGGCTGCGCACTTGAGGAGGCAGAAAATCCGGATTTTTCCGTATCTGGACGACTGGCTGCTGGCGGCCCAGTCTCCAGAACTTCTGAATCAACAGGTCTCTACGACCCTACAACTACTCTCCTCATTGGGTCTGCGCCTCAACGAGGAAAAGTCCCAGCTGGTCCCTACGATGACCATCAAGTTCATCGGCACGATATTCAACTCCGTCGATCAGCTCGCCTATCTGCCAGACGTCAGATTCCAGGCTCTTCGACGCGAGATACACAGCTGCGACAGGCCCGCCATCACGGCGAAACAAACCAAGTGACCTTAGGCCACATGGCCTCGACAGTGGCTGTGACCCCATTGGCGAGACTGCTTTCAGACCACTGCAGCGCTGGTTCCTCGACCATTCGATCCGGTCAGGAGCACCACTCAAAGAGGTTATCCCTGCCAAAGGCGGTCAAGGACTCCCTCCGGTGGTGGGCGTCCAAGAGCAATGTGTGCAGGGGAGTCCCCTTCCACACCATAGACCCAGCCATCACAGTGACGACCGACGCGTCATTACAGGCATGGGAGGCCACACGAGCACCCTGTCGGTCAACGGACAGTGGTCGGCGGTGGAGAAGCTTCATCACATCAACTATCTGGAGCTTCTGGCCATCACCAAGACTCTCCGGGCCTTCGCCCCCCTCGTCACTGGGAAAGTAGTACTGGTCAGGACAGACAACATCGTGGCCATGTACTACGTGAACAAGCAGGGCGGGACGGGCTCGAGGAAACTCCTGGCCCTAGCCCAGAACCTGTGGGAGTGGTGCGTTCACCATCAAGTAACTCCCAGGGCGGTCCATCTCCCGGGTGTCGAGAACGAGGAAGCAGATTGCCTCAGCAGGACCAGCTGGTCGTCCCACGAATGGATGCTGCATCCGGACGAGCTCCACCGTGTGTTTCAGCGGTGGGGGTTCCCGGACGCAGATCTCTTCGCATCGCCGGAAAACAACCAACTACCAGTTTTCGGTGCAAGGCTTGCCCCGGATGCACACCGGGGATGCCTTGGGGACGCCCTCCTGCTCGACTGGACGACGGGGTTCTTCTATCTATTCCCGCCGTTCCCGCTCCTCCTTCGGATCGTCGAGAGGATCCAGCTCACAGGGACCGATTGCATCCTCATCGCTCCCTACTGGCCGAGACAGGTCTGGTTCCCGACCCTGCTACACCTAGCGGGTCAGGACTACATGCCACTCCCTCACCGACCAGACCTACTGACTCGGGAGAACGGGATGCTCCTCCACCCGGACCTTCAGTCCTTACACTTGACTGCGTGGAGGATTCGTCGGAACCAGAGGTTTCTCCCGCTGTAGCAGCGATCCTGGCAGCAGCCCACAAGCCGGCCACGTCAAAGGCGTACGCGGCTTGCATCGCCCGCTACGAGAGGTTCCAGGCTTCCCGATCTACCACCGTCTTCCCGCTGGTAGTCTCATCGGTCTTGGAGTTCCTGGCACAACTGGTCGACAGGGGTCTATCCATGTCCTCGGTGAAGACCCATTTGGCGGCCCTCACCTGGCAGAACCAGCAGAGGGGCGGTCCCTCACTGTTCCAGTACCCGATGGTCAAGAGGTTCCTGAGGGGTGTTAACAACACTCGTCCCCCGGTGCACCCACCTACACCGGGGTGGAACTTGGACCTGGTGCTGTCCTGCCTGACATCCCCACCGTTTGAGCCGCTGTCATCCATCGACCTGCGGCTCCTATCCTGGAAGGTGGCCTTCTTAGTCGCCATTGCTTCGGCGCGTCGCCCTTCCGAGCTGGCGGCGCTCCGTGTCGACGAACCCTACCTGCTGTTTTTAGCAGATAGGGCCATCCTGCGGACGGACATCACCTTTCTGCCGAAGGTGGTGTCTCCGTTCCACTTGAACACGGACATCGTGCTTCCGGACTTGGGACTGGCCCAAACCGGGAACACGGACTCGAGGGCAAGCGGCCTCGACGTCAGAAGGGCCCTTCTGACCTACAAGAACCGGTCGGCGGATTTCCGCCGATCGACCCGACTGTTTGTGTCGTACGCCACCGACAAGCTGGGCTTGCCGGTGTCAGCACAGAGACTTTCTAATTGGGTAGCTTCCCTGGTTGAACTGTGCTATCAGATAGCCCGTCAACCGTGCCCATCTAAGGTCAAGGGACGCTCGACTAGGGCAGTGGCCACGTCAACTGCGTTCCTCCAAGGGATTCCCCTGGACCAAATTTGTAGGGCGGCCATCTGGGCCAACCCCTCTACCTTTATATCTCATTACCGGGTAGACACCCTGTTTGGGAGGGAGGCGGCCTTTGGTCGGTCGATTCTGAACCCAAAGACCCCATTGGGTGCTGCAGAGTAGTCAGCCCCAGTTCTCCCTTGTTTTTTTGCACTAGTCGATCGACAGTTCCGTCGTTCGAACCCCTCCTGTTCATTGCACTGTCAATGTTAAGTATGTGCCGTGCCCCAGGTAGGGGCACAGTCTACCGGTTAAAGCGCTTTTTCCCATTTACGGGTAGGTTGCACCAGTTGTGCACCCTTTGTTCTCAGGTTGTGCTTGTTGCACTCACTGTTATGAGGCCTGCGTGCCTGACATGAATGGTGCTTGTTGCACTCCTGCTAATATTGCACTTATGTTTGAGGCCTGCGTGCCTGACATGAATGGTGCTTGTTGCACTGTGTTTACGAGTGGGAGCCTGCCTCCCACTCATATATTATGTGTCTAACGTGTTATTTATTCAGGTTGCTGGTTGCAATAAACCTGTTCATTTTTTTCTACAATCTGGCTGGTTTGTTCCCACCTCCTTTACCTTAGCTCGGTAAATCTTCATAAGTGTGCATTCACAGAGCTCGAAGAAGAATGGTAGGTTACATACCTGTGACCATCTTTCTTCGAGTGTAGCTCTGTGAATCCACACGACCCGCCCGGCCATCCCCTTTTCAAACCACCCTTTCCTTGTTGCTATGTGGCGTGGGAATGGCGTGGGCGCTGGAGGCGCTTTTATGCCCTCCGGGTTGGCTGGGCGGAGCTACCGCCAAAAAGTTTCAAACTGGAAAAGTTTCCGTTGGGAAGCCCGCGCTGGCGCGCAAACTTCATAAGTGTGGATTCACAGAGCTTCACTCGAAGAAAGATGGTCACAGGTATGTAACCTACCATTCACAATGCATGCACAACTTTGGATGAAATCCAACTGCTTTAATAAAAAAAACCAGTGTTATTATTTGGTCTTGGAATGATACCATTATTGGCCCCCAACAGACTTCTTAGAGGATACCCACAATCAAGATACTGAAGCTGGGAAGGCTTTCTTCTGTGTCCTCCCAAGATTATGTCTTTCCCTCCTCTAATGGAACACAGAGGAGGACTTATCTATGTACCTTCAAGGAGATATATAGGGAGAGATGATACCACATGTATCAATATCACCAGCTGTTTTGTGCTGTGAATGTCATAACCAGAACTATGAGTTCAGTTCAGGAAAATATTCGCAGCTGGTTATAGGAAGAAGTCTCACCAGGTTCGTGGCAAAACCATGAATTTCATGCTAGATGTTACTGCTTCTTGCTCTTATAAACAGAACAGCAGAACCAAAAAACATACAGTATGAAATAGTTCTAACCTGTGAACCAGAGAGGTCTCAACTATCGTAGGAACTGAGAAGCTAGTAGTAGGTATGATTGACTCTCACTAGGTTTAACCCTAACTTGAGATTTCTTGAAATGGCCAGAAAAATCTCAATATCAGACCCAGTCCCATCTCAATCACTGACTTTAAAATTTGCCCTGAGCTGACCAAGCACACTGCAATTGTTTCAAAATTAAACTATTATGAAAGCTCTTACTATAGCTCTCCATCTCATGTATATTTGACTCATCAAGGAGAACTGTAATTCAAAAATGCAAGTCTTGGTACAATATATGTACAATATATGCAATGGGAATGTGGTGCAGCTGGCTGGGTGTCAGCTGCATAATATTTCTACTGACCGGAAGGTCATGAGTTTGAGGCCTGCTCAGGTCGGGGTGAGCGCTCGACCAATTGTGTAGCTTGTTGTTGACCATTGCAACCTGAAAGACAGTTGCATCTGTCAAGTAGGAAATTTAGGTACCACTTGAGTGGGGAGGCTTAATTTAACTGATTTACAAAGCCATAAAAATATCCAGGAAATACACACAAAAGGACTGAAGGAATGTGACAGCTCCTCCTGGTGGCCAGAAAAGCTGGAATGTTAAATTGCCTCTATGTCTATATATGTTGTATATCAAATGGCATTGAATGTTTGCCTGTATATGTACATTGTGATCCGCCCTGAGTCCCCTGCGGGGTGAGAAGGGCGGAATATAAATGATGTAAATAAAATAAATAATAAATAGCTCTTTGTTCCTTATGTTTTCCCTTTTCCCTTTGCACAAAGAAATCTCCACCTTGGTTTAGCAGAAATTTCATTTCAGTATCTTATTTCTTTCAGTTAATTTAAACGTCTGAAGTCACAAAAAGAGGATGTACCTTGGGGCCTTCCACTCCAGGTGGCCCATGGTGACCTCTGGGACCAATCTCCCCTGAAAGACAAAGCAACAACAAGGATATACATTTTTAAATTAACATCTAAATAAAATCCATAACTTAGAGAACCAAATAGTCTCTCAGCGAGACTTTCCTCAGCTATGCTACTTAATTACTGTGAAAATGACATGTTAATTTATCAAAGGGTTTAAACATTTCTGCCTGCTTTTCTTAGAAATTTTAGAAATGTAGTGAGTTAAAACAGAATACTTAAAATCAGACCAAACAGTTTACATCCACTTGAAACCATATTGCAAGTGTAGAGTAAGATGAAATCAACTAGAATAGCATGGGCAAACTTTCGCCCTCCAGGTGCTTTGAACTTCAACTCCCACAATTCCTAACAGCTTCAGGCTCCTTCCTTTTCTCCTCCCTTTCCGTTTAAGCAGAAGGGGCCTGAGGCTGTCAGGAATTGTGAGAGTTGAAGTCCAAAACACCTGGAGGGCGAAAAGTTTGCCCATGTCTGAACTAGACAATAAAGGCCTACTCAAAATAGTTGAAATATTTTCACCAGCTTTTCTCAATAGTTTTGGGGTCACCTAGTCCAAGCAGCACAGACAGAGGAAATCACAAATATATGGGATGGGGTAAACAAGGGGCATAAAAATAATTGTCATTTATTGACTGAAATAATCATTTTAAAATTAAAAATTTAACAGTAAAAAATGGTAAAAGATCTTGAAACCACACCCTAAAAGAAACAGCTTTAGGACCTGGGCATGCTTAGCTTGAAGAAGACAAGGTTGAAAGGAGACATCATAGTCATAGTTAAAAAAAACTGAAAGGATGCCATATTGGAGATAGTGCAGTCTTATTTACTTCTGCTCCAGGGACAAGGACATAGAACAATTGATTCAAATATTGGGAAAATATGTTCCACCTAAATATTAGTAAGAACTTCCAAAGGTAAGAGCTATTTAGCAATGGAATAATAATAACTTTATTTTTGTACCCCCTCCATCTCCCCCAAAGGAACTTGGGCCGGATTACATGGGGACAAGCTCGATCAACATAGTAAAAATATGAAACATTAAAATTCATAAAACAGCAACATAAAAGAAATAAAAACAGCACAAAACAATATAAAAACAATTGAACACAAAACAATATAAAAACAATTCAACAGCAAGCAGTAACCTGAAGAAGCAAAACAATTCTGGGCTCAGGTGGGCGGACTGATACAATCAGTTGAGAGGATAAGGCTGATAGATAAAGTGCAAGCATTGAATGACAAAAGGGAATAAAGGCATTGTGAGATGGAGCGCTATATCTTTGGGCAGGGAACAGTAGTACAGTCGGTCCGTTTAAACTATAAGTAATAAATCCCCCAATGGGGTTACCGTATGTGGGAATTCAGAGTCCAAACTAATGTCCATAAATCAAAATGTCTTTTATCATCCACGTGCCAGATTGGTACAGTCTATATATCCCAAATGAAAGTTCAAAAAACTGGCAATTCCGTGCGACTCGAATACAAAGTCATACAATCAAGTTCCAATGAGCTGTGTTTGGGAACACAAACAAAAGCATCCCTGGCAGTCAAGACGTATCCTAATTCCAGCGAAATCCAATCTCTCGTTTCGACCCGGTCACTGGATCTTTTTCAAGGCTCGGTGTCGTCCCACAAGTTCCCACAGCCGCGTGCCCAAACGGCAAACAATATTCTGTAACACAATATCACAATGTTAGCTTAAACCCCAATTGGGGCGGGCCTCTAAAAGGTCCCAAAGGCAACTCTTACATAATGACGAGGAATGGATTGCAATAATCCCCAACAGTGATTACAATATCTATATACATCAATAGTGAACGCATACATATACAAAACAATATAAGAATACAGGATGAGGGCATACCGATTCAATGGGACCAATCCCCATATCGCCCGACGGGCTTCTGGCAAAAGCGAGTATGGCAGTACTGACCCTGGATTATAACTCATGCACTCCAGGCGGGGTGGTTCATTAACCTGATTGCTCACAACCTGGGGCTAGTAGAGTAGTTCCCTGACTGTTAACCCTTCGTTCAAACCGGATGGAATTTCGCTACGTAGGAAAATTATCCACCGTTTTTCGGCCCTGTGCAGGTAGGTTTCAACATTGCCATCGGTGGTACCTGCACATTTTCCAGGCAAAAAACCGCAAGTCATTAGGTCCATGTTTGTGAGTCTTAAAATGGGTGTAGAGGGGTGAATCCTCAGAGAATTCCTGATTTTCGACATATGCTCCCCAACTCTAACTCCCATCATTCGACTGGTCATCCCTACGTAGACCCTCCCACATGGGCAAACCAATCCATAGATACATCTTTGACTTTTGCAGGTAAAAAACTCTTTGAATTTGATGGTGCGTGCGATGCTCTGGATGTAGATTTCTTTCTCAGTGTACACACATGTGCATTGCTGGCAACGTCCACACGCATGGGTCTTTGGTGTGAGGCTGCTCCTCGGCTTCCTATCTCGCACCCCCGAGTGCACAATCACATCCTTAATGTTGCGGCTCCTCTTGTTGGCAATAAGCGGGGGTTGCGAGAGACCTGGGATGTTCTGGACTAATGGCCAATGCCTATATACGATCTGCTTAAAAAATCGGGTTTTAGGGGTGAGTACCACTATTATTTTACAAGCGGAACTGATGGGTATGATCCCTAAATCTTTGGCACAGTTCCTTATCACTGAGAATCCAAGGGTTCCAGTATATTATCATCTACCAAAGGTGCACAAGGGCACCAGACCGGTCCCAGGCCGTCCGATTATTTCTTTAACGGGGGGTCTCCTCCAAGCACCAGCAATTTATTTGGACACCATTTTACAACCGGCAGTCCAAGCCAAACCGGCATATGTAAGGGACACTACAGACTTTATCAAGAGAGTGGAGTGAGAAAGAAATCTACATCCAGAGCATCGCACGCACCATCAAATTCAAAGAGTTTTTTACCTGCAAAAGTCAAAGATGTATCTATGGATTGGTTTGCCCATGTGGGAGGGTCTACGTAGGATGACCAGTCGAATGATGGGAGTTAGAGTTGGGGAGCATATGTCGAAAATCAGGAATCTCTGAGATTCACCCTCTACACCCATTTTAAGACTCACAAACATGGACCTAATGACTTGCGGTTTTTGGCCTGGAAAATGTGCAGGTACCACCGCATGGCAATGTTGAAACCTACCTGCACAGGGCCGAAAAACGGTGGATAATTTTCCTACGCAGCGAAATTACATCCGGTTTGAACGAAGGGTTAACAGTCAGGGAACTACTCTACTAGCCCCAGGTTGTGAGCAATCAGGTTAATGAACCACCCCGCCTGGAGTGTGCATGAGTTATAATCCAGGGTCAGTACTGCCATACTCGCTTTTGCCAGAAGCCCATCGGCGATATGGGGATTGGTCCGCATTGAATCGGTATGCCCTCATCCTGTATTCTTATATTGTTTTGTATATGTATGCATTCACTATTGATGTATATAGATATTGTAATCACTGTTGGGGATTATTACAATCCATTCCTCGTCATTATGTAAGAGTTGCCTTTGGGACCTTTTAGAGGCCCGCCCCAATTGGGGTTTAAGCTAACATTGTGATATTGTGTTACAGAAGATTGTTTGCCGTTTGGGCACGCGGCTGTGGGAACTTGTGGGACGATGCCGAGCATTGACAAAGATCCAGAGACCGGGTCGAAACGAGAGATTGGAGTTCTCTGCTAATGTGCCTCCGTCTGTGTACACCCACCCATCACTTGCAGCACCCCCTGCCATCTGGATTGCATTTCGCTGGAATTAGGATACGTCTTGACTGCCAGGGATGCTTTTGTTTGTGTTCCCAAACACAGCTCATTGAACTTGATTGTATGACTTTGTATTCGATCGCATCGAATTGCCAGTTTTTTGAACTTTCATTTGGGATATATAGACTGTACCAATCTGGCACATGGATGATAAAGACATTTTGATTTATGGACATTAGTTTGGACTCTGAATTTTACATACGGTAACCCCATTGGGGGATTTATTACTTATAGTTTAAACGGACCGTTGGTCCTTTAAGTCGTTGGTATTTGGCGCTCCCCTGTTTGTGTTATAACAGTAGTACAGTGCCAGAACTGGGCTTTGGGTCAAAAGCTGGTAGCCAAATATTTCTGGGGAACAGTCTAATCGTGTGCCACAGTGCAACATCCACATTTTTAGATCTTTAAAAGATGGATAGGGCGGTGCCAGCCCAATCTCCTGGGGCAAGAATTCCCAGAGCTGAGGGCCACCACCGAAGGCCCCCTCTCGTTCCCACCAGCTGCGCTTTGTGACAGAGGTGCGAGCGAGAGGACAGCCTCCTCAGATGATCTTAGAGATCATGTAGGTTCGTAGGGGAAGATGTGGTCACAAAGATAGGCAGGTCCCAAACGTTTTATGTATAGTATAGTGGAGTCTCATTTTCTAGAACTTTTCATACAGAGATTAGATGGCCAAATGTCATAAATGCTTGACTCTGTATTCCTGTGTG
>JARBWK010002310.1:0-15465 GCA_030556195.1 Anolis apletophallus
AGTAATCCTTGATCTCGATTAAAGTTTGTCTGTGAATGCTTGCTCGAAAAAGCCAAGTCTTGACTTTCTTACGAGAAATGTCAGGAGGGAGGGGCCGATCTGATGTCACTAGGAAGGAGTTCCAAAACCAGGGCCACCACTGAAGGGCCCTGTCTCTCGTCCCGCCAGGCGTGCCTCGAGAAGCAGGCGGGATCGAGAGCAGGGCCTCTCCGGATGATCTTAAGCATCTTGATGGTTCATAGGGAGAGATGCATTCAGACAGGTAAGTTGGACCAGAACCGTTTAGAGCTTTAAAGGCCAAAACCAGCATTTTGAATTGTGCCGGTAGCAAACTGGTAGCCAGTGGAGCTGGCACAACAGAGGAGTTGCACGCTCCTGAGTGCGCTCCTGTTATCAACCTGGCTGCTGTCCGTTGGACCAACTGAAGCTTCAAGCAGTCTTCAAAGCAGCCCGTGAGAGCGTTGGAGTAATCTATACGGGATGTAACCAGAGCATGGACTACCGTGGCCAAGTCAGACTTCTCAAGGTACAGGCGCAGCTTGGGATTGTCACCTTATAAATTGATGTCTGGAAAAAAACCTTTGGAAATAAAACCTTTGAGGGGGGATCTGGCAGGACTGGAAAAAAGGAAATGATGAAGGAAGTATCATTATACTGGTGTGTTGTGTTATCTTTTCCCCGTTACTGTTCTGCATTCTTTCTCCCCAGGTGATACCATGTGGTTAAAAGACTAGAAACTTGGCCCATTGAAATCAAAGTGAGAAGGGCCATGTGATGTTCTTCTGAGCACCCCGAGCTAGGGGGGGAAAAGCCTTGGATCCATTATACTTGAATCTAAAGAGATACTACTGGAGATAAGCCCATTAAATAGCAGATAGACTATGACCCAGGTGGACTATGACCCAGAGGACCCACTGAAGATATGCCTGACAAAGGTTGCTGCAGGCGCGCCGAAAAAGAGGTCCAGCCAAAGATGACCTTGACGAGGAAGGAGAGTCAGCATCGTGAGGGTCACTTGCCTGGGACAGGCTGATCGAAAGCCACCCCGAAGAAGAAGGGTAGACTTCCGAGAGTCACCCAAAAGGAATGGACTTGTGGACTTGGGAATGGGCGGTTTGGGTTTTCTGTATATTGTATAGGGTTTTTTTTGCTCCCCTGGTGGTGTAAGGAGATTCTTTGCAGGCCTCCACCAGAGAGCAAAAATTCAGGGCCCTCCTAAGATTTTCTCAGCAGTGCCGGAGGGACTCAATTACATTCCAGCTCGAGACGTATCTAAGCAACTTTGCCTGCAAAATGGTGCACAAAATCGCTGCCCTGAGTTGCCGGGTCGTCAGGATCTCCTCCACCACAGGCGGAGCCGGAGGAGCCCCTACAATCCGGAACTACTCTGGTGGCCTGTTGGCTGCAGACGCTATGCGGGCAGTCGAGAAAGCTTTCTCGGCTGCCTGCAGAGCCACAGAGTAAGCCTTAATGGTGGCTTTAGCCCGTGCTCGGTCAGAGACTTCACAAGATTTCTTCCAGATGCACTAGACCCCTTCTCGCGGCGTTTCATCACTGCCAACTCCTCAGAGAACCAAGGAGTTGGTGCGACTCTACACGAGAGAGTCAAATCGCCCTGGACACCTCGCTGTTGTAGAGATCAACCAGAGCATCGACAGGATCGTCTGTCTCCAGGACAGGAAGATCCTCAAGAGACCTCAGGAATTCGACTTCCGGTCTGGCTATTGCGGCGAGGGCTGCGAACTAGGAGAGACTCTCCTGGGAATCGAAGCTCGGAGGGGACTGGACGGTCGTGACATCCGCCTGTGTCCGAGAAAAGGGACACCAAAGGTCCAGGGTCCACAAATAGCCCTGGTAGCCGAACCCGGTTCCCTCAAGGAGCCGGGAGAGGCTATCAGTGGCAGAAGAAGATCCGAAGGGGTCCCCCCCCAGCGCGATCTGCTGCGCAACTTGCGGACAGCAAGATCACCACCTCCCGCCCGCCAGACCTCACCGGGGAGACCGGAGACAAGAGGCAACACCATCTGCAGCCTGTGTACGCCGAATTACCTATTTTGCAAAAGTTTGGGAGGAAAAAAGCCAATCTACAACCACTCCAACCCTCCCAACAACGCACAACAGATACTTCGTTGTGGAAAGAAGGAAAAAAGAATCGGGAGAGTTGCGTCGTTTACCTCTGGAGGTGAGGAGTGAAGGCAGGAGGCACGCGACGGTCCGGGCTTGTTTGGCTGTGGCCAGCTTTAAGATGGCGACTTCTTGAGGGACTTCTTGAGGGACGAGAGGGAGAGGACAGAAGTTGGTCAGTCAGCAGCCATCTGGAACCTGCCCCCTTGGAGAAGTTGGGAGGAGCGGCGAGGTGAGGTGATTGAGGAGGAAAGCGGAGAGACGGGAAGAGTGGCCAGGACGCGCAGCCTGAGTAGTCGAAGGCGGGGGCAGGAAATGACGAACGCGTGAGCGAGCCCAGCCGCCGTAAACCGCCATAAACCGCAAAGAGCCGCAAAAGAGAAGCAAAGAAAGCCGTAAAGAGCAGCAAAGAGCAGTGAGGGGCCAGAAAACACCGCAAAAGACAGGACCGGGGCAGAGTGGGCAGCCGAACGGACCGCAAGACAAGACAGTAGGACAACAGGACAATCCCTCCATCCCTCCACTCGGGGAGCGCGAGAGCTAGAGAGGTGAGACGGCAACCAGAAGGCCAGAAGACCGGCAGGCGCGAGGGTGTCGGACAGTGTGTTAACGAACAAGGTAGAGAAGGCGGACCAACCTACAGAAGAGTAAAGAGTGCGAGAAGGCGTCACCCATACTGCCAGCAAGAATATATAGAAGGTGCAAGAGGTAAGAAAAAGGTAAGAAAGCTGGTCCCTCGAAGGGCAGTTGAGCTTCTGTGAGCCATCTGGGGGAGTAGGCTAAATCAGCCAAGAAGACATTAGCCAGAGGCAACTAGAGGTAACGCAACAACCGGACCACGGGAACTAGCTCAAGCTACACCAAGCTATATCACCCCTTAGACAATATTAGATATCTGACACCAGACACAAACTTTCTATTACACGAAACAGAAGTCCTTCCAAGTCATGAGTACAAGAGCGAGAATGGACAAAGATAGGAAAGGTGAGCTGCCCCGGAGACCATCGGGAACATTCGAACCAGGGTTCAAAGAATTGATGGCCGAGATGTTGGAGATAAGAAGGATGCTACAAGGAGGTGAAGTCGACAGGAAAAAAATGAAGGAAGAAATCAAAGAATCCAGAAAGGACCTTAAAGGCGAGTTGAAGGATATGAAAACGGAATTAAAAGGAGAGCTTAAAGATATGAAGAAAGAAATAGCATCGGTCAACAATGGCCTAACAGCGATGATGGAAGAAGTAGAGAACCTCAAGAAGACAAATGCCGAGCTCGAAAACACCCAAAAAGCAACAACTGCAAAAGTGAAAGAATTGGAAAATGAAATTATAACCCTGCAAGATAAACATCTAAAGATAAACTTAGCCATAAAAGAACATCAGCTCCGCTTTAGAGGCCTAGAAGAGGAGGAGGGGGAGCATTTAAAGGAAATAATTATCGCCATTTCGGCTAAGATCCTTAACGCCACAGAATCATACATAGAAGGCAAGGTAGACAGAGTCTTCAGGCTGAATTCAAGCTTCGCCAAGAGAAATAAGATGCCCAGAGACATCATAGCTACCTATTTGCTTAAATGTATTCGGGATGATATTCTAAAATGGCAGTCAAAAAGAAGAGGATCCTACAAAGGAAACAAAGTAGTGATACTAAAGGAGATACCATCGGAACTGCTAGAGAGAAGAAAGGAGTATTATTTTCTAACGGACATACTCAAAGCCAACAACATAAGATACCGTTGGGAGAAACTCGAGGGAGTGATGGCCTCATATAAAGGACGCCAATTCTGGCTAACATCAATTGACAAAGCCAAGGACTTCCTCCAAAGATATAAAGACGACCTGGTGGAAGCAGAACAGACCAACAGACGAGACAGGGCAAACAGAGACTATAGAGACAATGACACCTATGAACGAAAGAGTCGATTAAAGAAATCAGGGTCCGAGCTAGAGGATGGCGAAATAGGCTCTATAGGGCCCACTGTTGCCAACAAAGAAGAAGGCAACACAGCGGAAGATATCGGCCTAGTGAGCGAGGGCGAGGAGGAGGAAGAAGAAAGAGAGGAAAGAGAGGAGGAAGGGGAAGGCGAGGAGGACGAGAAGGAAGAGGAGAACAAGAGCCCGGACGCAGTATGAGAAATATAAGGTGTTTGACTCTTAATGTAAATGGGCTGAACAGTGGGAGGAAGAGAAGAAGGGTGTTTGACTATGTTAAAAAAGTAAGGCCAATATTGTGGCCCTACAAGAAACTCATATAAAAAAGAGTGAGTCCCATCTCCTAAAAAGAGATGCCATAGGTGAAATGTTCGAAGCCTCGGCGGGAGAAAAAAAAAAGGGAGTCGTGATCTATGTAGACCATATTCTGAAACCGAAAATAGAATTTAAAGACCCAGAGGGTAGATATGTGGGGGTGCTAATCCATAATGTTTGTGAAAGGATTCTAGTATGTAACGTGTATGCGCCGAACGACATTAAGTCAAAATTCTTTGAGATCATAGAGGCAAAGATATCTGAGGGTGATTTCAAAAGTCTAATCCTACTCGGGGATTTTAATGGGGTAATAGAGCAAAATATTGATAAGAGCAACCCAAGTAGGGGAAGAAATAACACAGGCAGCAAACTCCCCAGGTCGCTTTTCAACCTAAAAAAGAACAATGGTATATGCGACATATGGAGGGAACTACACCCAAAAACTAGGGATTACACCTTCTTCTCTGACCGCCATCAAACGTGGTCAAGAATTGACTATATTTTCGTCTCCAACAACCTAGTCCAACAGGCGAGATCAGTTAAGATCCTTCCACGCCACATATCAGACCACTGTGGTGTGGAATTGGAGCTATATGAGAGAAAAACTGAGTTCTCCTGGAAGTACCCAGCCTTTCTGCTAAAGGATAAGGAGATAAAAAGCAAAAGCAAACAAACACCAAAGGAGTTTTTCGAAATTAATTGCAAGGATAATAATAATACAAGCCTTATCTGGGACACAAGCAAGGCTTACATGAGGGGTTTCCTCATGAAACATCAATCCATTAGCAAAAGGAAAAAAGAAAAAGAACGACAAGAATTATTGGATAGGATAAAAAAGGTCGAGTATAAATTAAAAAGTAACCCCAAAAACAGCCAGGCTCAAAAAGAGCTGAAATCCCTCCAGAAACAACTGGAATTTTACGAATTAGAAAAAATTAGACATAATCTAAAATTCTTAAATCAAAAATTATTTGAACAGGCCAACAAACCCGGCAGGCTGCTGGCCTGGCAACTAAAGGAAAAGAGAAAAAGAAATGTTATTTATAAACTAAAAATTAACCAAACCGAAGTAATCTCGGACGCGGAGATTAAAAAAGCTTTCGAAGACTTTTTCTCAGCTCTATATTGCAAGGACAGTATAGATGTGGAGGAGGTTACAGCGTATATAGGCAATAAAAGGATGAGTAAGATCTCGGACGAGGACAGAGAGTTATTAAACAAGAAAATATCTAGAGAAGAAGTAATAAAGGCAATAAGAGGGGCAAAGCTAGGAAAAGCGGCGGGCCCAGATGGCTACACAGCCAAATACTATCGCGAACACGAGGAGGAGATAGTGGACATACTATGGGTACTGTATAATGAGGTTCTAGCGAACGGTAAAATCCCAAACTCCTGGAAGGAATCGAATATAATTCTGATAGGTAAAACTGGAAAAGACCCAACGGAGATCGGGAATTATAGACCGATATCTCTATTAAACGCCGACTATAAAATCTTTGCAACCATAGTATCAGGGAGACTCAAAGAATTTCTGAGCATTTGGATACACAAAGATCAAAATGGGTTTTTGCCTAATAGACACCTCAAAACAAATATACGTACTATGATGAACGTAGTAGAGTATTATAATAAAAATATCAATAAAAAAGTTGCCTTGATCTTCCTGGACGCGGAGAAGGCGTTCGATAGAACTAATTGGGATTTTCTAGAACACCTATTAGCGGAATTAGATATTGGGCACCAAATAAGAAACACAAAGCCATATATAAGGAGCAAAATGCAAAAATAATAGTCAACAATACCAAAACAAAACAAATTAAGATTCAAAAGGGAGTGAGGCAGGGCTGTCCGCTATCTCCTCTATTATTCATTATGATAGTAGAAATACTCCTGAAGGAGATCAGAAGAGAGGAAGAACTAAAAGGACTGCGAATAAAAGGCGAAGTTCTCAAAGTTCTGGCCTTCGCCGACGATCTTGTGCTCATCGTAGAAGATCCTAATGCCAAACTTCCACGCTGGCTGGAAAAGATAGAAGAGTTTGGGAGCCTGGTCGGGTTTAAAATAAATAAAAGGAAAACGCAGATGCTGGTGATGAACTTGTCGGAGACGGAAAAATTGGATTTAACAAAAAAGACAGACCTCATAATAGCAAAGAAGGTGAAATACCTAGGGGTGAACCTGACAACCAAGAACTCTCAACTGTATAAGAATAATTATGATGGAGTATGGGATAGTATTAAAAAGGACTTCGGGAATTGGGCAAAACTGAAATTATCCCTATTGGGTAGAATTGCGGCTGTAAAAATGATGGTCTTGCCAAGGATGAATTTTCTATTCTCATCTCTCCCAATTATAAAAAAAGATTCGCAATTTAACATCTGGTCTAGAGACATATCGAGATTCGTATGGGGCGGCAAGAGACCAAGAGTGAGAATGAAAATCATCCAAGAGAATAAATCGAATGGTGGCCTGGGAGTCCCGAACCTTAGGAAATATTTCGAAGCGAATTGCCTAGCCTGGGTGGGAGTATGGTGTAAATTAGATGACAACAGGCTTTTAAACCTAGAAGGGTATGACCTGAAATTTGGATTTCATGGCTACATGGGCTATAACAAGATTCTAGCTGACAAAAATTTCAAAAACCATTTCGTTAGAGACTCTTTACTGAGAATCTGGAGTAAATATAGCAAAAAAATCTATACCAAAACCCCGATGTGGATATCTCCACTAGAGGCTTTTAGAATCAGGCAACTCGATAACATGACATGGTATACGTATAAAGATCTTATGTATTGGAATGGGCTAACGTACTCCATGAAGTCCAAAGATCAACTAACGAGAGAGGGGAAGGAGCTGAACTGGCTCCCCTACTATCAAATGAAGGAAAAATACAAAACAGACGCTAAAAGAGGGTTTGAGGATGACCAGAATGAGTTGGAAGGAGTTCTATTGGGCCCAGACAAAAATTCGGTAGGCAAAATATATAGAATAATTGGCCAAACAGAACAAAAGCCGGCGGATTATATGAAAAAGTGGGCCAGAAATATTGGCTTCAATATTAACTGGAACACCTGGAAAGTTATTTGGGGAAAAAATATAAACTCTTCTGCATGTTACAAATTTAGAGAGAACTGGATAAAAATAATGTACAGGTGGTATCTTGCACCAGCAAAACTAGCTAAGATATACAAGAACACCAAAACCGAATGCTGGAACTGTGGCCAAAAAAATGGAACTTTCTTCCACTTATGGTGGTTATGCCCCAAAGCAGAGACATTTTGGAAAATGATCAACAAAGAAGTGTGTAAAGTTCTTAAACAACCTATAGAGGGGAAGCCGGAATCGCTCCTGTTAGGCATAGTAGAGCCAAAATTGAACACCAATGATAGGCACATATATATAACACTAACCATGGCGGCTAAAATACTGTACGCCCAGTACTGGAAATCCCCGAAAACCCCAAAGCTAGAAGAATGGCTACACAAAGTGATGGAAACCATCCAGATGGAATGGCTCACCGAGGCATTGAAGACAGCCAATGAGAACCCCATGACAAAGATGGACTGGACAAAGGTCAAAGACTATTATAGATCTGGACATAAAATAGACATATTATTGAACTGGAACTTTTAGTCAGAAAAATTAAGGTCGACGCGAATATTAGTAGTGAGAGCATTATATACTAGGTATGATGTTTAATAGTTATCTTGTTTTATATCCTTTCTTAGGCACGGTTAAGATAAAATGAAATAAATTGAAGAATGAAGATTGACACAAGCTGTGTATCATACAAAGCAAATACTCTCCTCTCCCCATTGTCCGGTCTGGAGCACCCCCCATATAACCCCTTTTGTTTCCTATCCCCCCTCCCCATCATTCCTAACATGTTAGCCCCCTATGTCCCTCCTCTTCCGCAACCCCTCCCCCATCCCTTGTGCTATGTTATGTATTTCATTTCACCCCTTTTTATCATTGGAAAAATCTTAATAAAGATCATTTATAAAAAATAAAAAACAAGTTAATGGGATTTGTAGTACTTTCAAACCCTTAGGTTCCCATAGACCACTGCGACCCCCAATGAAGACCGATAAAAACCAAACTTGGCACAGAGTCCCCATGATGCACTCTACATTTTGGAAGAGGGAAGACCATGGATGATGGGACTTTTAAGTACCTTTACTCACTTTCTGAGACCACTGCAACACTCATCCAATTACAAATAAAGACCAAACTTGGCACACAGAGCCCAAATGACCCATTCTTCATCCTGGTGCAGTTTTGAGTAGGACAGACCACGGATGATGGGACTTGAAGTACCTTTGCTCACTTTCTGAGACCACTGCAACCCTCAATCTAATTACCAATAAAGACCAAACGTGGCACACAGAGCACACATGACCCATTCTACAACCTGGTGTAATTTCGAGTAGGATGATGGGACTTGAAGTACCCCCACTCACTTCCTGAGACTGCTGTGACCCTTATCCAATGACTGATCAAGACCAAACTTGGCACACATAACCGCCACGACCCCCTTTACGTCCTGGTGAGGTTTGGGGGAGGACAGACAATGGATTATGAGATTTGTAGTACTTCCCAACCCTTCGGTTCCCACAGACCTCTATGGACCCCAACAAAGACTGATAAAGGCCAAACTTGGCACATAGAGCCCCCGTGACCCACTCTACATCCTGGTGCTGTTTGAAGGAGGATGGACCATGGATGATGGGACTCACAGTACCTTCACTAACTTCCTGAGACCACTACAAGCCACATAAATAACTGATAAAGACCAAACTTGGCCCACAATGCCTTTCTCAAATAACCCGGGCAGCGCCGGGTCCCCAAGCTAGTAGAAGATAAAAGTACAGTTCTTCTTGTTATGAAATAGGCACAGTAGTCTCCATGCAATCAGGATTTGTAGTTTTCTGGATTAGAGAGAAAAGAGGAAGGAAAGGAGGGAGATTTTTCAGTGTGGCCTTGAATTGAAAAGAAGTCAACACAGCTCATTGATTTATCAAACATCTTCCTGAAGCATTGCCAAATATAGCTTATTTGCAAAAGGTAAAAAGCGCTTAAAGAAGAAATCAACGTTCAGTTGAAACCTCCTCAAATGGAGAAAGGAAAACCACATAAGAAGGGATCCCTGGCCATTATTCCAAAGGGATCCCCGTCTCTCGGGGCCAGAGAAAGGAACCGAGGAGGCAGGAGGGGGTGAGGTTTCCTGTGCACCAGAGGCAAGAAGGCTTTGCTGAGGATTGAGCTCTAAGGGAATGGCAGAAGTAAGAAAGGGCTGGCTGAAGGGAGACCCCCTCACGCCATGCATTTCCACCTGGACCTTCTCAATCTCAATTTAAAGGGCTATTTTGGAGTCTGAAACCTGGCAGAACTTGTGACCATCACTAGAAATAGTCGTGTCACTCAACTAGTACTTCGGAACTTTTTATCTTATCATGTGAGTATCTGAGGCACTGTCCACATGGGTCGTTATAGGTTCTTCGGGGCTATATGGCCATGTTCTAGAAGCATTCTCTCCTGACCTTTCACCTGCATCTATGGCAAGCATCCTCAGAGGCAGGGGCAGCTCAAGCGATATGTGGATTATGCATTTGCGAAGGACGCAGCGTCCCCAGGGACGCCCCGGGTGCAGTGTGCAAAGGCAGCCGAAATTCAAGGGGCGCATGCGCACAGTTAGCCCGGGAAATACTGCGTGTGTGAGTGGTGAGAGCTGTGAAAACGCCAAGCTGCGCGCTGCTCCACCCAAATTGCGACCTTTCTGCCTGCCTCCCCCTCTTGAGTGCGACATGGAGGTGGGGCCTCGCTTTGGCCTGGGCCCTTGACTCCACCTCCCTTCTGGCTCCGCATATGCGCATTTGGGCGTGCCGTGTGCTTGATTGGTCAGGGCGGGCTCCTCTGTTTCCCGCCACTCTTCGGTGCGGCGCTAGGAGGCGAGACAAGATGCCACTAAGGCCCTTGCCTTTCCACTCTCAGCCACTTCAGAATGTTAGAAAGTTCAGGTGGACCAATCAGAACCCATATACAAATAACACCACAGTGGCAACCAATCACCATTTCTGACAGTCTCAGGTCCTTACCCTTCCCCTCTCAGCCACTTCAGAATCTTAGAATTTTGACGCTGGCCAATCAGAAGTCATATGCAAATAATACCACAGTGGAAACCAATCTGAAAGCTGCCACATATCTGCCCTCCACACACATACATACACAATATAATGTTACTACCATACTATATATTATTATATTAAATGCACTCATACTGTCTATTCTCCTATATGGGTCTGAAACATGGGTCACCTATCGCCAACACCCACGACTCCTCGAACGCTTTCATCAGCGCTGTCTTCGCAGAATCCTAAATATTCACTCAACTATGTGACTAATGTTGCTGTCCTTGAGCAAGCAGGAATCACCAGCGTTGAGGCCATGCTATTGAGAACTCAGCTGCGCTGGGCAGGGCACGTCTCTAGGATGGAGGACCACCGCCTCCCAAAGAGACTACTCTATGGTGAACTCGCCACGGGTCAGCATCTATGAGGCGCCCCCAAAAAGAGATATAAGGCCTCCCTGAAACAACATCTCAGGCTTGGCCAGATAGATCACCAACAATGGTCCACCCTGGCCTCACATCGGGAGGCATGGAGACGCACTATCCACAATGCTGCGGCCTCTTTCGAGAAGACACGCCGAATGGGTCTCGAAGAGAAAGGACAATGGAGAAAGAACCGCAACTTGGAAACAACATCACCCAAGGAGACTTTCTGCTGTGCTTTCTGCAACCCAACTTGTCTATCTCAGATTGGCCTTTTTAGTCATCAACGCGCTTGTAGAAAGTGTGGGATGAGTCCTTCCTAAGAATCTTCGTTTGCGAAGTAATGCGGAGAGATTGTTGTCAGTTAGGCAATTAACCCCTAATTGCCTGCAGGGCTAACAGGTTATCTACAATTCCATCTTCTGTCACAACCCCCCAATAATAAAAAACTAAGGTTAAGTAAAGGAAGTGGTAGTAGCAGTCTGAGTCCCTCTATGGAGATGAGAAGTTCAGGGTTCAAACGTTTTAAATAAATAAATATATTATAGGAAAAAAATGGCAGATCATTTTGCCTTCTATGTACTGAACCGGTAGTAAGCAGAACGTGGAATATAAATAGTCATTTTGAAACTAACCATTCCCAGCTCTTGAAAAAAAGTGAAGATGGAAGGAAAGAAGACATTTCCAGGCAGCTCCACCTTCATAAGGGCCAATCTAATTCCATCCTCATAGTTGTAAAAGGACCGACTAATGTAACACCTGCAAGTGTGAGCATTGCTCCCTCCAGAGCTCAGCACGGAAAAGCACTTCGTGAGGGAGGATTTAGGAAAGAGACTCTCCTAAGATGTGCGCCAGTTCTGTTTCATGATATACAGGGTAAAGATGCAATTATTAAGGGAATATCAGAGTGACCACCCAGTAGAAACATCATAAAAGACCGAAGGATGAGACGGAACACAAACGTACATCAATTAAAGAGGCATACGTTAAATAGTTTCAAGACCAACAAAAGAAACCGACTGATGGATGAACAAAGAAGCAGGGAAGTTATATAATTAGTTTTGGGATTATTAAATATAGTTATATATTACAATTATATATTTTTTGTTATTTAAACTAAATATTGTGAAATTAAGGGGTTTTTTTCTTGAAGTGACAAACCACTTGAGTTCTGGTGGCCATTACGGACGACATCCGCCGCCAATTGGAGAAGGGAGGTTCAGCTATCTTGGTGCTGCTCGACCTCACCGCGGCGTTCGACACGGTGGACCATGACCTGCTGTTGCGGCGACTCTCAGCCATTGGGATTCAAGGCACAGCTTTGGCCTGGTTCGATTCCTTCCTGCGGGGCCGCTCGCAACGTGTTGAGTGGCGAGGCCAAGTGTCCAAGAAATCCACCCTGGACTGTGGAGTCCCCCAAGGCGCCATTTTGTCACCAACACTCTTTAACATCTACGTCCAACCCTTGGCAGGCATAGCTAGAAGTTTTGGATTTGGGTGCTATCAATATGCAGATGACACCCAGCTCCTGCTGAAGCTTGAGCCAGGCGTAACATCGGTGCCTGAGAACTTCAGACAAGGACTAGAGGCAGTGACCAGATGGCTCCGCTCATATAAACTCAAGATCAATCCATCAAAGACGGAGATTCTATGGCCGGGACGCCCAGAGCCACCCATTCCGCTGCCTCTCTTCGAGGGAGAGCCGCTGATCCCGGCCCCGTCGGTGAAGAGTCTCTGTGTGATACTAGACTCGAGACTCTCGCTGGAGGCCCAGGTTGCTGCGACAAGTAAGGGAGCTTTCTTCCACCTGCGCCAGGCACGTCAACTGGCACCTTACCTTCCATCGGATGCACTGGCTACGGTGGTCCATGCCACAGTGACATCGCGGCTGGACTACTGTAATGCCTTGTATGTGGGGTTGCCGCAGTCAACTACTCGAAAAATCCAGCTAGTGCAGAATGCAGCCGCCAGACTCCTCACCGGGACTCCGCTGAGATGCCATATCGCGCCATCTTTACAGCGCCTGCACTGGCTGCCTGTCGAGCTCAGAGCCATCCACAA
This sequence comes from Anolis apletophallus, assembly GCA_030556195.1. NCBI lineage: Eukaryota > Metazoa > Chordata > Lepidosauria > Squamata > Anolidae > Anolis > Anolis apletophallus. The sequence continues at coordinate 12,979 of JARBWK010002310.1, forward strand.
GACCTTGTCGCTTACTTTCAAGGCTCTCCATGGCATCGGCCCAGCTTACTTAAAAGACCGCCTGTCCGAACCAGTTCATTTAAGGTCGCCGCGTCCAGTGAACAGGGACCGTCTCCGCATTCCAGGTGTGAGTGAGGCCCGCCTCAACATCACAAGACGGAGAGCCTTTTCCGTCGCGGCCCCTGTTCTTTGGAACTTGATGCCGGCGGAGCACAGAGCCATCCTGGACATGCCCCAGTTCCTGACCGCATTGAAGACCTGGCTCTTCCGAAAGGCCTACGGCTAAGGACACCTTCCAGATGTAGCCTGAGCTACTGGACCTATTTTAACCAAATTCTTTATTCTTTTAGCTTTTAACTATTGAACTGTTTGTGTGCCTTATGTGTAAGTCGCCCGGAGCACTGACGTGGAGGGCGACTCATAAATAATAAAATCAATCAATCAATCAATCAATCAATGCTCGGTTTTTTGGTGAATTGGACTAGATGGCCTTTAGAGCTCCCTTCCAACTCTGTTGTTGTTGTTGTTAATATTATGGCTGGATGGCCATCTGCCAGGGGCGCTTTGACTGTGCTTTCCCTGTATGAAGCAAGAATGAAGAGGGTTGGACTCTTCCACTTCTATTATTATTATTATTATTATTATTATTATTATGGCTGGATGGCCATCTGTCAGGGGTGTTTTTTCTGTGCTTTCCCTGCAGAATGAATGGGGGTTGGACTAGGTAGCCTTCAGAACTCCTTTCCAACTCTGTTGTTGTGGTTGTTATTATTAATATCATGGCTGAAAGGCCATCTGCCAGGGGCGCTTTGACTGTGCTTTCCCTGTATGAAGCAATAATGCAGAGGGTTGGACTAAATGCCCTTTAGAGCTCCCTTCCACTTCTATTATTATTATTATTATGGCTGGATGGCCATCTATCAGGGGTGTTTTTTCTGTGTGTTCCCTGCAGAAAGAAAGGGGTTGGACGAGATGGCCTTTAGAGCTCCCTTCCATATCCCTTATATCTCTCACATGCAAAGAGTAGGAATAGGAGAGGGAAAAGGGAGCAAGAAGAAGGTAAGAAGGGGAAAGAGAATGGGAAGGGGTCAAGGAAAAGGGTGAGGAGGGAGGAAGGATGGGGAATACGCAGACCCACACAAAGAGAATAGGAAGAGGGCAGGGAAAAGGGTGAGGAAAGAAGGAAGGAAGGAAGGGGAATATCTATATAGAGAGATATGTATAGCTATACACGCACACAAAGAGAATAGGAAGAGAGCAGGGAAAAGGGTGAGAAGGAAGAAAGGAGAATACATACACACACACACACATATGCCTTTAAAGCTCTATACGGTTCTGGCCCAGCTTACTTGTCTGAACACATCAGCCTCTCCGTCCCACCTCGTAATTTAAGATCATCCGGGGAGGCCCTGCTCTCGCTCCCGCCAACTTCTCAAACGTGGTTGGTGGGGACGAGAGAGAGGGCCTTCTCGGTGGTGGCTCCCCGTCTGTGGAACACGCTTCCAAGCGACATACGATCAACCCCATCCCTCAGGAAAAAAGTGAAATCTTGGCTGTGGGACCAGGCGTTTGCACACTAGCACATTGTAGCACTTTGGACTGGATTTGTAATGGCAAGTTGATGGATATGGCTCAATGCTCCTGTTATGGACGGAACACTGTTTTTAACTTAAGAGAATGTGTATGATGTGTTAATGTTAGCCGTATTTTAATGTATTTTAATGCTGAATGGTTTTGGTTTTATATTGTATTTATATTGTGTTTGGCATCGAATTGTTGCCTTTTGTTAGGCCGCTCTGAGCCCCCCCTCCCTCGGGGGTTGAGAAGAGCGGGGAAGAAATGATGTAAATAAATATATATATATATATATATATATATATATACACACACACACACACACACACACACACATATATGCACGCACACACTTACATGGCACGGGCCAACTTCTGCCCTCCGTGTGTTTTGAACTTCAGCTCCCACAACTCCAATCAGCCAGTAGGAAGTCCAAAATACCTGGAGGGCCCAAATTTGTCCATGCACCTCTCTCTATATTTATTTCTTTTCCTCTTTCTCTCTCTCTTTCCTGCTCTACCTCTTTCCTTTCCTCCTTCGCTTTCGGCATCCACCCTTCCTTCTGTCTTTCCTTCCCTCCCTCTCTCCTTTCTTTCTTTCCCCCTTTTCCTTCCTTTGCTTTTTGCTGCCATCCTTCCTTCTCTCTTTCCTTCCCTCCTTTTTCTCCTTCTTTCCTTCCTTCCTGCTCTATCCCTTTTTTCCTCCTTCTCTTTTTGCTTCCATCCTTCCTTCTCTTTTTCCCTTCCTCTTTCTCTCCTTCCTTCCCTCTTTTCCTTCCTTCCTTTGCTTTTGGCTTCCATCCTTCCTTCTGTCTTTCCTTTCCTTCCCCCCTCTTTCTTTTTTCTTTCCTTCTCTCCTTCCTTCCTTCCTGACCTCTTTCCTTCCCCCTTTTTGTTTTCCTTCCTTCTTTTT